>JAJIBD010033327.1:0-11333 GCA_021461705.1 Cryptotis parvus | reverse complement strand
TAATAGCGAGGAGTGTTATTTAATTTCTCAGGAAGAAGATTATAAAGGAAGTAAAATTATTAGAAAAAAAGGCAACAAATGGGTTTGATTGGGGTGAATGTCTAAGCATTACATAGATGAGGAGAGAGAAGCCTTAATGCCTGCTTTCTGCAATAGCATTGGTGAGATCATTGGCTCTTTCTCCTCAAGAATCTTTAACAAATATAAATATTTAATTTACTTATAAGCAAGGAGAGAGGAAATGTAACAGGGTGTGCTGGTCATAGCATGTTCAAGATGACGTGGAGAGAAACGAAACGGACGAACCAAAGTTGAATGATCCCACCCAGGGGAGAAAGGAAATTGTCCTTTGACCGCACCTGGCTGTATTGCTTACTTCACTTGGCCTTGCACTCTCCCCACAGGGATGACTCCTAATGCTTTGGGGACCATATAGGGTGCTGGGGATCCTAATCTGGGTGAGCAGAATGCAGAGCAATTGCCTTTTCAGAGGCAAATCTGATGGGAACTGGGCATAGGGAGAGGCGGACCTAGTTTCCATACACCGTGGGTGCCAGCCATACAGGAGTTATACCAACCCCATATAATTAGGGTTTTCTTTTTTTTTTTTTTGCTTTTGGGTCACCGGCCGAATGCTCAGGGTTTCTCTGAAATGCGCGCTCAGGAATTACCCTGGCGGTGCTCGGAGACCATATGGGACTGAGTCGAACCGGGCCCTTTGAGCCGGCCGCATACAAACAAGCAGCCCTCTCGCTGGACTATAAACAGGAAGGCTAATTAGGGTTTCTTAAGCTTTTTTACTTTTGCATTTTTCCTCCCTGGAGAAGCACAGAACGGATGAGCACGCCAGAAATATCTTGGACTCATTTGAGCTAATTAGACTTTGGAGTGAGTTTTGTTGGTTGTGTTTTCAGAAATATGAACCATTGTTAAATTTTCTTTGACCCTCGCGTTTAGTTATGTTTTCAATTTTTGACCGCTGAAGTTATTAAAGGTGTCAGCTGACTGCACTGGTCTTGAAAAATTGTGAGAAAGAAAGATCTGCCATGTCCCAAAACTGTAATTCAAATCAGCTGTGCAACTAAATACAAGGTGGCAGTGCTTGTTTGTGTTGCATTTCTTGGAAGTGAAACCAGGTTTCAGGAGCCAGAGCAATAGCACAATGGGGAAGGCGCTTGCCCGACGAACACTGGCTGATCTGGAGTTCAATCCCAGCTTCTGCTATGTGGTCTCCTGAGCCCTCCAGGGAGGTGGTCCCTGAGCTCAGAGCCAGAGCTTAAATCCACAAGAGCACTGCTGGAGCGCTGGCCACAAGCAAACAAACAGAGACAGACAGACAAACAGACAAACAAACAAACAAACAAGACTATCCCCAACAAACAAACAAAAACAAAACAACACAAGAAGCCCCTCCCAAAACAAACAGAACAACCAAACAAAAAGAAATGAGGTTTCAAGAAGTTTCAGAAGCGGAGTCTAGGCCAGATAAAGCATGAAGGAAATGACAGCCGCAAAAGGCCGAGCGAGGGGAGCTGGGTGGTCCAGTCAGCCCAGAGAGCCCTGGATGCAGGATGTGGGCTTTTTAAAGAGAGGACCTGGGTAAATTCTTGAAAGGGTCAGGAGAGCTTAGGCAAAGAAAGAAGGCTGAATTTTGGACAGATTTGGGACATAGGGAGAGAGAGCAGCTTTTACTGTGTTTTATTTTCATTTCTATTTAATTTTGGGCTCTGTCCTGAATTTTTAGAGCTGTGCCTGGCTCTGATAGCAGGGGCCACACACGGTGGCGTTAGATTTTGTCTCCTATGAGGTTTTTGGATTTTAATCTAGGTCACAGTCGCTGCCTCATGCTGAGCTGGAATATTGTAAAACTTTTTTTTTTTCAGAAAGGAAGGTCTTGGGAAGCAGGACTAGAAAACATTTCGGAAGATTTAATACTTTCCAGATTTCTCTCTCTCTCTCTCTCTCCTCTCTCTCTCTCTCTCTCTCTATCTCTCTCTCTCTCTGCTCTCTCTCTCTCAGTTACAGGAAGCAATGCAAAGCTTCATCCATGGCCTCCGAGATGGGATTATTCCTAGGATCTTGAAAGAGAAACATGTAGTTTCGATCAGACTCAGCTTTTGACGAAATACGGTAGCCTTCCCACTTGCCTGATTTACATAATGTTTGCAGAGACAGAGTTGCACACCCTTACCAGGGCCCCTGTTTCCTGTTCCCTCACCACCATGTATCTCTCCTGTTTGTCACATGTCTCACACCACCACCCACATTGATGTTGAGTTCTGGCCCTCACAGCACACCTGTTTACATTCCATAAGGTGCGGAAGGTTTCAAGAGTCTCTGTTTTCATTGTATTATTGTGCTCCTGTGACTTTGTCTAGAAGAAACTCGGGCTCTGTTTGTTTCTTCTGGCCCAGGCAGAAGGGGTCAGGGTGGGGAGGAGGAGTCTGAATCCTAACCTCTACATGTTCGATCTTACCTGCGGAGATGGATGAGTGGCCACACACAGAAGACGCGTTTCATGGTTTTTACGCAGGCGTGGAATTCTGTTGTTCGCTCTTTCTCGACTGAAGTCTCTCAGCCTCTAGGTGCTTACCGTTTATTCTCTGCTTGGTGCTGTGTTTCTTCTAGCCCGGGGACGGAGAGCTTTGACTCTGGGGTTTCTCTGAGGAACTCTGAGCTGAAATTAATCATGGACCAGGTGAGTCTGCCTGGGTCCCTAATGCCAACAGCGTCCCTTTCTTTGTGGCTTCGCCTTTTCCCAAACAGGCATGCCTCCTCTTTCCTTAGACCTTATGGTTTACCACTGGACTTTTTTCTATCCTCACTCATTAACTGGTCTCTGGTTACAAACGGCTGCATAAGTCTGAGTACTTCCTCCCATAGGATGCAGATTTCTCGTCATAAGAAATTCACATCCCTTTGCGTGTGGTTTCCCTGGTAAAATGAGGAACTTTTGAAAAAAGTCCAGAAACAATGAGAGATATAGTTTTAGTCTGTGCTGATCGTTACAGGCTTAACTTTATTTTTAGTGGAGGGGAAGGTTCCAATGAAGACATTTCTGTCTACTTAACCAAGGTGAATGGAGGATTTGAATTAAATCTCCATTCATCTCCGCATGATGTTGCAGATGGAGCTAAAGGGTCTTGATATAGAGATAGACCTTATAAACCTTCTAGATATTGAACCCAAGATCTCAGGCGTGCAAAGCATCTTCCCTACCACTGGGCCTTTTTAACACCCTTGGAGATGTTTTTAAATCTCACTGAGAATAGTAAGGTGTTGAATTTTGGAGTTTGGAGAAGGCTGCCGGCCAACCTTGGTCTTTGGCACGATAATGTTGATACTTGTTTCTTCTAGTAACTTTTATCTTGACAGCTTTGATGATTCTCTCAACAAGGTTGGCAGCTGCGTTAAACAAATGTAATAGGTAATTTTTCAGCATCACGGCAAACACTCTACCTGTTTGCGTACCCATCTCTAACCTGGATCCCTTTTAACTTTTATCATGTAGTTGTTTTTTATCACAGGCTTGAATAATGATACTACTATGGTGATACTTACCTAACGAGAGATCACCATGATCCACCGAAGTGGTTTTTTCAAGTGAGACTTATCCATTGCACTCCAGATAACTGCAGAAGCCCTACACGATTTCCCCCCAAATGGCTGGGAAACTTGACTGCATAATTTGTGGCAGTTGGGGACTGTGTTAGAAATAAAAAAATAAAAGATGTACTGGTATTTAAAAAACAAAAGTAGAGAAACAGGTTAGAGATAGTACAGTAGGTAGAGGTGCTTGCCTTCTGGGCCCTGCATTTGTCCCGATCCCTTGAAAGGCATCACCAGAGAGAAATTCCTGGAACATGGCCAGAGCAGCTCTGAGAATTGCTAGGCATGGCCCCAAAGCAAGCAAGCAAGCAAAAACAAGCAAGCAAGCAAGCAAACAAGCAAGCAAGCAAGCAACCAACCAACCAGACCCAACCAACCAACCAAAAAAAAAATTAGAGAAAAAATGTCCAGAAATTATACAACTGTTCTAAAAATGGAATGTTAACAATCTAATTATTTATTAGATTATGGCTATTATATTATGGTATGTAAAAATAACTTAAGTATTTTTGTTTTTGGATCACCAGCGTAAACTCAGGTGTTACTCTGATCACTGCACTCAGGAATTTACTCTGAGTGGTGCTTGGGGACCATATGTGATGCCGGGGATCGAACTTGGGTAGGCCACATGCAAGGCAAGCGCCCTACACACCAGCTGTGCTATCACTCTGGCCCTGTATTTGAATTTCTTTTCCTTCTAAATAATATATTCCTTGGCTTGGCTCCTCACAAAATAATTCTGAGAATGCCCAAGGCTCACGTGCCCTAGTTTTAGCACCAGGGCTGCACGTGTGCCCCACCCTCTGTGACAGGGACATTCTTAACATTTTTAAACACCCTTAACAGACAGGTCTATGGTTTCTCACACTTTTAAATCAATTCCTATTAATATTTTTTTTTTAGAACGGGCTCGGTGGGAGCTGTGCAAACCGCTCAAGCCTCAACCCTTTTGGTCCCCTGAGCACCTACCAGGAGTTACCTCTGAGTACAGGCCAGGATTTAAGCCTAGCGCCCCAAAACAATTAAAAAGAAAAATAACTAGGGGTTTTATAGTCAGATGGGGTGGAAGGTTTGGCTGCATCAAGGAAAAAGATGTCGATGGGCTTAATAAAGGGAAACCTTCCTGCCTTAGGAGGGAAAGAGATGGTGTGTGTGTGGGTGCAGTAATCTTACTGAAACAGGTCAAAGATTTCCATGTGGACTGTTTTGTTTGAACCTCAATTTGAGTCTTGCAGTTACACTGTCTTGTAAAGATAACCTTCAGCAGGGCTAACCTGGTAACTCCAGAATAGAGATTAAATTTCCCTTTATGGAAAGATGAGGCTGGGCATCCATTGAGTGTTTATACATGGAAGCATTCATTGCATCCACTGAACTAGTTCCACCATCTCTCCTCTTTCCTCCTCCTCCTCCTCTATTTCTTCTTCTTCTTCTTCTTCTTCTTCTTCTTCTTCCCTTCTTCTTCTTTGTCTTCTTCTTCTTTTATTTCTCCTCCTCCCTCCTCCTCCTCCTCCTTCTTTCTAATTTTTACTTCTTCTTCTTTCTCCCCCAACTTCTTCTTCTTCTTCTTCTTCTTCTTCTTCCTTTTCTCCTTCTTCTTCTCCTTCTCCTCCTTCTCCTCCTTCTCCTCCTCCTCCTTTCTTTCTTCTTCTTCTTCTTCTTCTTCTTCTTCTTCTCCTTCTCACTACTTCTCCTCCTCCTCCTCCTCCTCCTCTTCCTCCTCCTCCTCCTTCTTCTCCTTTCTATTCTCCTTCTTCTTCTTCTTCTTCTTCTTCTTCTTCTTTTATTCTTCTTCTTCTTCCTTCTTCTTCTTCTTCTTTGCTTCTTCTTCCTGCTTCTTCAATCTGTTCTTCTTCTTTCAGCTTCTTTCTTCTCCTGACCTCCTGCTCCTGCTCCTCCTCCATCCTCCAACTACTTCTTCAAATTCTTTCCACTGTGAGATGAATACAAAGATGTTATAACCATCCACTCCACCAGTGCCCATCTCCACCACCAAGGTGCCCAAATTTCTCCCACTCCCCTAGCTGCTATTATGTCACGTTTATTGCTTTACTTCCTCTTCTCTCTCTCTGTTCCTTCTCTCTACACACTGTACTTACAATACATACATTTAGGAAGTTATCATGAATATCCCTTTGCCTGTATTCAATGCTAAGTTCTATGCTAGTAATAACATCATTTTCCAATGATTATTGCTTAACACTGTTCCCTTCTCTGTCTTACTTAATCACTGACTTTCACACACTTGCAGTTTTGACTCACCTATTGACAAGACCTTCCTAATCCATGTTTTGCTTGGCCTTGATATTGGTCACATACAATATATGTATATATTTTTTATAATTTGCAAATAAATGCAGTCATTCTATATCTATTCTTTCCTAATTTTTCACCTCTTTTCCTAGTTTCACTCATCATGATCCTCTCCATATCCATCCATTTATAGGCAATTTCATAACTTTGTTTTTTCCTAACAGCTACTTAGTATTCCATCCCTCAACCATTTTTTTAAGCTTCTAACCATTTTGGCCTTGAAACAAAAGGATGGTTCTGATCTCTATCTGGTGCTCTCAGGCTCACCCTGAGAGAAAGTGTTGGTACCTATTACTGTGAATGGAGAAGGAAGTTACTGTTCATCTTAAATAGGGGTATGAGACAAGTTAAAACATTCTAAAAGGATTTTGCTTCTACCTTTAAATTACAGAATCTTGGGGGGGGAGGATAGCCCAGTGGTAGGGCGTTTGCCTTGCAAGGTGACCCATGCCGGTTGAGGTTCGTAATCCGGCAACCCATATGGTTCCCCGAGCACTCCAGGAGTAATTCCTGAGTGCAGAGCCAGGAGAAACCCTGAGCATTGCCAGGTGTGACCCAAAAAGAAAAATAATTACAGAATCTTTATTGCCGGGATGGAGAGATAGTATATCAGTGGGCAGGAAGCTTGCTTTGCTTGTGCTGACCTTGGATCAAGAACTTCGGCATCTCATATTGTCCCTGGGCTCTGCCAGGAGTGATCCCTGAGCACAGAGCCAGGAATAAATCTTGAGCACTGCACGATATAGGCTTCAAACCAAACTAAACCAAAAAATCTTTATTGAACTGATCTTGGTTTTTTTACAACACACTGTAGGTTTAAGATTCTCTGCTGTATCTTTGTAACACTGTCTTCCCGTTCATCATTGATTTTTTTGGCGGGACCAGTAAAACACATCTCCATATGTCCAGTCTCGTGCTAGTAGAGCCCAAGGGCATCTGCTTGTTCAGGGAGCATAAAGAGCCTCAAACCTTCCATCCGTCCGCGGGAATGAGGTATATACTTGTTACTGGTATTTGGCATATCAAATACGCGGTAGCTGCCGAGGCTCTATCATGCGGGTGGCATACTCTTATGATCATTCTGATCTCAGCATTTATTGATGAACCGGCCTGCTTGAGCCAGCAGCGATAGACTCTTCTGCTGGGTGGAGTTCTGACTAGAAGTCTGGATGTGAAAATGGTGGCCCTCATGGAGTGGGTGGGGGTTATCTAGCGCTTGTGAGAAAGCTCTGCTGGGGTGGCAGGCCAGGACTGGGACCCGCCATCCCTCCTGGGTGCTCGTGAATGGCTGGGCACAGGGCACCCTGTAGCAGCTTTGCCCCATGTCTATGAGTCTCAGTTTTATTAATTAAAGATTAATAAAGATTTAAACTAAGATTCTCAGTTTTATTAATTATTTTATTTTGTTTTAAATTTTGCAATACCATAAATCGTAAAATTTATGGTATATAAATTACAATTGAGCTATACAACTATAAAACTATTCATGATGGACTTTAGTCTTAGAGTGTTCCAGCACCCTCCTTTAACCAGTGAATCCTTACAAACCCAGCATCCCCAGATTTCCTCCCCTCTCCCAGCTTGCCTCTGGCAGGCCCTTTTCTCCTCTTTCCCTCATTTCATTTATTTATTTCTAATTAATTAATTAATTAATGAGTAGTAAGCGCCCGCGGGGCAGGCCTGGCAAGCTGTCCGATCGCGTGTTCGATATGCAAAACCAGTAACAAAAATGTTTATTTTCCTGATCAAGTGATCAATTAATCCAATCAATTAATTTATTTATTTAGCTTTTTTGGTCACACCTGGAGACACTCAGTGGTTACTCCTGGCTCTTCACTCAGGATTTACTCCTGGAGGTGTTGGGGACCATATGGGATGCGGGAATAGAGACCCAGGTCAGCTGCATGCAAGGCAAACACCCTCCTCATTGTTCTATTGCTCCAGCTCCTCTCCCTCATTTTAAATCTCAGCACCTGTATCTATCACACCATATCTGAGATTGGCCCAAAAAGAAATTAAGAGTTAAATGCAAATTTGAAAATCAACAAGCTCTTCTGGGCAGGGATGGTTAAAAGCAAAAAATGTGTCCCTTATCTTGTTCTCTCCAAAACTTAAAAGTCTGGGACAAAATCCTGGACCAGAAATCTTGTTGAGATTTGCAGATAGGCGCGTGCCTCAGGGGACAGTGAATTCAGTGATCATTTTGACACACCATCTTGCATCTTCCTTTCTAAAAATGTGCCCTCCAGTTCCTTTCTGTAAAAAGTGCTTCTTAGGTCAGAGAGACAGTTGAAAGGTCTGAGTGTATATTTTGATGTAGGAGGCCCAGATTTGGCACTGCATGGTCCCATGCACAACAGGCGTGACCCCCTGAGGTAGAGAGCTAGGAGCAGCAACAGCTGTGACCGAACTGCCCTACCCCAAATAAATGTAAACTGCTTCAAGATGTTTCTCTAGAACACGGGCCTGCTGTTTTTTGAGCCTGTAAACCTGGTGCTTAATAAAGCTCTTTTTTAATCTGTCACCAGGTCTTTCCATTGACTGGCCCCAGAGCAGCATCGGGCACAGACCTTTGAGTCCACAAACCCAATGCCTCTGTCCAGTCCTCTATCAGCAAACAGTGCATTTTTTTTTTAGCACAAGATAAGTTTATTAGGACTGTAATGTAGCGAGGGCTTTCTAATGCCTCGCTCATAGGCTAAGTTCACAGAAATCAATACTCAATACACAGAAACAAAGATAAACATTTTGCTGAAATAGCCTGTCTACATCAAGCTGATTCAAGAACTACAGATCACCTGTATGGGTATGCAAACAGTACTATGTGGTAGAAAAAAATCACAGAACATTGTCTATTGACTCTTTCCTTTTAAAATACTTTTTGATTGAGCCATGCAAGATTTAGATTCTGCACGGTGTGTGTGCGTGTGTGTGTTTTGTATTTGTATTTTGCACGTCAATATAAACTTCACATCTCTGACTATTGGAAATAGTGAACCTCAAGGGGCTGTTCTTTTCCTCATCTTTGTTTCTGGAGTTTTCTGGCTTTGTAACTTCTGCTATATCTTTGGAAGATAGCACTTGATACTCCAATATAAAGAGTCAACAGGTTACTGGGGTTAGAATAAAACTCGTATTAAAATGAACCCATTCTATGCTCAAATCTTGAACTAGAAGAACAAATATGAGCAACTAACTTGGTCTTTTTAATGCTCAGGCTTGGTTTTGGTTTTTGTTTTCCTATTGTTTTTTATTTTTTTATTTTTTCCCCCCAAATTTTATTACACCATTTTAGACATACTACAATTGAAAGATGCTCATGTAGAGTTTTGGTTCTACAGTGTTCCAACACCCATCCCTCCACCCAAACCCATCTCCCATCACCAATGTTCCCACCTCCCTCCCCATCCCACACCTCAACTACTTGGCGGGTTCTGTATGTCATTTCTCTCCTCTTTATCTCTCCCTCCCGCCAAACTTTCCTGCAATTGTGGAATGCAGTGCACTAAAGGGTCATTACTGTTTCCACTATTTTAATGGACCGGCGCGGCCACTTGCAGCCGCTTGACCTGGGCTCAAACTGGTTTTGCTCTGTTAATCTGGTCATGAGGCAGTTTCCCAGCGTCTGGACAGCAAAGGTGGTGGCTAGTGTGGTGGGCGAGTCTCATCCGGCTGCTTCCGGGACCTCCCAGAGGTGATGGGCCCACTCCCAAAATCCATCTGTCCTCCCGGGGGGCCCTATGTCAGCTGCGCCTGGGGCGGAGAGGAGTTCCAGCTTCCCCAGCCACTTGTGAGGCTCTTCATGCTATGGCTGGTGGCCCCAGGGCAGCTCCGGTGGGGCCACCAGGCTCGAACAAAATGGAGGGGGAATGGCTGACCCCTGACTCCCATCTGACGAATTCCCAGTGATTCCTGCTTCTGGGAGCCGCCTACCCCCTGGGCTCGAACTGGTTTTGCTCTGTTAATCTGGTTGTGAGGGGCAGTTTCCCAGTGTCCGGACAGCGAAGGTGGTGGCTAGTGTGGTGGGAGGAGTCTCATCCGGCTTCCGGGACCCCAGAGGTGATGGGCCCACTCCCAAAACCCATCTGTCCTCCCAGGGGGACCCATAGTCAGCTGGGCCGGGGCGAGCCGAGTTCCAGCTTCCCCAGCCGCTTGTGAGGCTCTTCATGCTATGACTGGTGGCCCCAGGGCAGCTCCTGGGTGGGGCCACCAGGCTCGACCTCAAACAGTGCATCTTATCACTTACATTTTTAATGACCATTCGGAAGAGTCTAAGTAGGAATTGCACAAAGCAAAACACCCTCAACGCCTCTTAAAAGCGGGACTGATCTTGTTTTTTGGGGACTACAAGCATTGATATCGGGAAGTACTTACAGTACGGCCTCAGTCCTTTGAGCCATCTCCCTAGCTTAGGCTGCATCTTTTTTTTTAAATATTTTATTGTACCACCAAGAGATATAAAATTACAAGACATTCATGTTTGTTATTCAGCACCCATCCCTCCATGGGTGCTGGAGTTCCAACACCCATCCCTCCACCCATGCCCATCTTCCACCAATGACACTTCCCTCCCCAATTCCCAATCCTGCCTTCCAAGGCAGGTTCTTTATCTCTTCCTTTCTCTCTCCCCTCCCCACAACTCGCTTCCCTTTCTTACACATTGTGGATTTTAGTAAATACATTTAGAGGTTATCATGTGAATCTTTTTGATTATAGTCAAAGCACAGTTCTCAGATGGCATCATTTTCAATGATTATCAGCAAACAGTTCCCTACTGTCTTACCTAGCCTATGACTCACGTGGTATACCAGATTTTGAGATGAAGCCGGCGCCTCATGGGCATAGGGTTGTGCCAGCTTTGAGTCCAGACTGAAGGATGACTGTGTTTGTGCTGTGCGAGGGCTTTCTGACTTCTGGAAGCCTGTCAGAGGAGAGGTCAAGGAGCAAAAGCTGCCCCCACTCCAAGACACTCCATCAGTCTACCACAGGGTGGTCAGGTAGACTCCGCCCTACACCTAAATACCTGGTGTCCGCCGAAATCCCTACAGCAGTTCTGGGTGGGGTTTCAAAGGCCTTTGTGAAGGGAGCCAAGGTGGGGGAGATGGTGTGACTCAGGGTAGTCACTGAGTCCCGCATCCCTGGGCTTGAACTCTGCTTCTCTTGGGTTGGGCTGTGTCCAGCTGAGGGTGGAGTCAGGCCGGTGTGTTAGGCTGCATCTTTTAAAATTGATGCACTGGAAAACTGAGTTAACATAGATTGACAAGATTGTAGTTTTAGGGATTCAGTTTTACATTATTTCTAATAAATACATTATAAATACTTACTGCAAAACCACTAATATCTCTCAGCACAATCCTCTGATTTATTGTCACTGTCACTTGTCTTCCCATTGTTCATTGATATGCTTGAAC
>JAJIBD010033324.1:0-68584 GCA_021461705.1 Cryptotis parvus | reverse complement strand
CTACTATAAAGCAATTCTCTCTCCTTTCCCTCACTGTATCACTGTCTTCCCGTTCATCATCGATTTGCTCGAGCGGGCACCAGTAACATCTCCATATGTCCTGTCTCATGCAAGTAAAGCCCAAGGGCACCTGCTTGGTCCAGGGAACATAAAGAGCCTCAAACCATTCCATCAGGTCATGGGAATGAGGGTCTATAATGAGGTATCTGGCATATCAAATACGACACGGGTAGCTTGCCAGGCTCTTTCCCTCACCTCTCCAAAATGACTCTAACTTGTCATCAATACTATCCCAATCTCAGGAAGAGTTAACCAGATTCTCTTCTGAGGAGTGGTAAGACAAGGTGGTGTGGAGCAGGTCCATTGACCCCGTCAGACTGTCTACACAATACAATGGTCAGAGGCTGTGTCTGCCTGTGGGAGACATTGTGTTTCTTGCTTTTGAGATGCCATTGCCTGATGCCTCCTAACTCTCACTGACCGTCGTCCATGCTTCTGCTTCTTTAGATGAGCCTGCTTGCTCTCCAGACTGATGTCTCAGCTTTGGGGGTGGTTTTCATTTTCTCATTACACCCTTTTGCTAGGTTGCTTAAAACTGTGCATTTGATTAGGGGGATAAAGAACTGCTCCAGAAATGGTCCCCAGTTTCTGATTGGGTGGACTTCCATCAAGCCTCCCTCTGGCTCAGGGGAGCTGGGAGCCCTGACTTCTAGGGCTGAGCCCAAGGCTGCACTGGCACCTCATAGGGAAGCAGCGTTGGTGCTGGGCTCTGAGATGGCAGCCTGGTTGTCTGACAGCAGTGGAACTTCTCTCAGGGAGTCTCCCTGTGGGCTGAGCCTTCTGTGGGGCTCACATTTTCCCATCCCCAGCTCACCACCCATCAGTGAGCAAATGTGCCTTCCCACGCCTGCACCTTGTTTCTCAGCAGGGGGAGGGGTTGTCTGCCTCACAGGGCTCCTGCCAACAGGCCTCACTCCTCCTGCGTGTGGTCACCTTCTCCTACTGGTTCCACCCCACTGCTCCTGAAAGAACATCAGCTACCATGCAGGCCCTCACCTCCCCCTTTGCTGTTTTTAAGGCCACTTTAAAACATGAGGCCTCCAGGGCTATGTCTGTACAAGTTTCATAAGGCCAGGAAGCTGTAGGGGTCTAGTGTGTATCTACTCAGCCATCGTTCTCTGCTGGCCACTTTCTTGGAAAAGGATCTCATTGTTTCTGGGGTGACCCGCCTCCCAGAGAGCTAGCTGGCACCCTATTCCTACCCCGTTCCGCCCTACAAAGTAGGGAATAATCAGTGGGACCACTAAGCTTCCTGGGTATAGGACAGCTGGTCACACACAGCCACAGTTCAAGGAGTTTAATGTCATAGTGTCCTCACATTCTTAATCTCACTTTGAGTAAGGAGCCCTGCATTTTGACACGGGGCCCTAGAAGCAATGTAAGAAACAGTGTAGCCAGGGCTGGTCATGGGGTCCATGTACTACCCTGACTGAATATGTAGGGGCCCAATATGTAGGGACATGGACAACTATGGCGATGTCTCTCTCCCTCCAGGTCTTAGTGATTGGCTTGGAAAGAACCTGAGAAGATCATCTCCCTGCCCTTTATTACGCATAGGGAAGTCGAGGCCCAGAGAGATAAAGTTATCTGGTCACTTTCACTCCACAGAGCCAGGTTAGAATCCACCTCCTGTGAGTGTGCCTGTGAGGAAGGTGGAAGAACTGGCTTCCCCAGTGTCATTTATTGGCCAATAAAGTATTCTGGACTATTCTGTGGCCTATATTTTTTGCTAGAGAATTTTTTTAAACTAACAACTAATTTATATGTCAGAAAGTCCAGTGAAGGCATTCAGACCCATGCTGTCAGTATTTCAGGTTGCTACATGCTTCTAGACCCAAACTTGAATTCCGTGCTAACCCAGACATGTTTGGTTTCCTCCTCCTGACATGCATTTTTTCAAAGAATGCTCCCACAACAGTTTGCATGATCTGAGAGTGAGTTATAATGATAGAGAGAAAACACTGGTCTTCAACGTCTTTCTGAGTCTACAGAACCAAAGTGCAGTCTAAGAAATGCCCTGCAAAGGTTTTTGCTAAGTTGCATATATGAGCTTTGGAATCAAACAGAACTGGGCCTGCACATACCGGTTCATGGTCTTTGAAGAGTTCACATACTTCCTTTTTCTCTTGGCATTGTCATAGAGAACAACATATAACAACAATGTGCATCATAGAATAGGGGTGTTGAGCAAAACGTGTTAAATAGAGAATAAGGACTCAGTGAGTAGTCCTTGTCTCCCAAAGCCCTCCCTACCTGGGCATTCCTCATGCCTCATTTGCGTCTTCAGAGAGCGCCAACAAGAGGGAAGGCAGTGTTATCCAATTCTGGGTCAGAGCTTTGCATGACCAGGAGCTATTAAGGTAGGATGTCTGTCACTCATACTAGAGTCAGGAATCCTTTTCTCATGTACAGTCTAGACAGAGGTCAGAGAACTGAGCTCTATCACCTCCATCCAGAGGTGGGTCAAGCAACAGTTGCATCTCAAAGAATAGATCTTTGTTCCCAAAGTGTTGATAAGAAGGAAGGAAAGGTCAGAGGAAGGAGACCACACCCAAGTAAAAGGACCCTAGCTTTGAGGAGAAGGTTTGTAATCAAAGCTTGTAAACTGAGCCCAGAGGTATAAAGGAGTTTCCTCCCCACCCAATTGTTTATGTTAGAACTTATTCAAAGTGTAAAAATGCTGCCTGATAAGAAATAATTATGCTTAAGCACATAAATCTTATGAATGTCTCTACTCAATACTAGACAGAAGAGAAAAGGTCATTTTATTTTAGTGCAGGTAACTACAATACAATGAAATATAAATAGGAGAAATAAACTTTCCTCCAAAATGGTGATTGTTGCACCAGATCATTAGAAAACTAGGCCTTTCAGATCTATGCCTTGGAAAGCTCATTTTACAACCTGTTCCAAGTCCTCATATTTTGCAATTAAAAAATTCCTTTTACTTCAAATTTTCTCCAAATACAGAGATCATCATAGTTGCCAGTCTGGTCCCAGAGGTTTGGGTGAGGTTTATCTGGTGAAAGCTGAAACAACCTCTTATCTGAATGATTAAAATAAGAACTAGCTGTCTAAGTACTTCAAACATAGATGGGCAAAAGAACCTGCTTTTAAGTAGCTAACTACTACTTCATGGCTGTGAGGCTTCCTTTAGGAAATAGTTGTTGTACAGCCCTGTGAATGTTCTAAATACTGCTGAGTTATACACTTTGAAGTGACTAAATAACAGACTTTGATATGCCAAAAAACAGTAATAATTATAGACCTCATTCCCATGACCTGAAGGAATGATTTTGAGGCTCTTTCTGTCCCTGGAGCAAGCAGATGCCCTTGGGCTACACTTGCTTGGGACAGTATGGAGATGTTACTGGTGCCCGCTTGAGCAAACTGATGATCAACAGGAAGACAAGTGATACAAGTGAAATAACAGACTTTATATCATATATATTTTATCTTTTACTAAAGATTTATCATGATGAAACATTAAAAATAAAATTGCCCATATTACCATAAAATAGCAGCATTTATTTTTTTTTAATTTTTTATTATACCACAGTGAAACATACAATTACAAAGGTGATCATAATTGGTTCTTGGTAATACAGTATACCAGCACCCATCCCTCCACCAGTGCCCCATTTCCACCACCAATGTACCCCACCCTCCTGCCCACCCCCATGCTGCCTTAATAGCAGGTACCCCAGTTTCCTCTCTTTCTCTCTCTGTCTCTCTCTCTGTCTCTGCATCTCTCTGCCTCTTCTTTTTACACATTGTGGCTAGCCCTGCAGATATTTAGAGTTTATCACTTAAGTCTCTTTGTGTATATTCAATGGTGAGTCTTAATCTGCCATTACCATTTCCCACATTTAGTAAAACACTGGTATCTATTTATGTCGTATTAATGAATGCAGTCATTCTATATCTGTCCTTTTCCTTCTGACTAATTTCACTCAGCATGATAGTCTCCATGTCCCTCCATTTGCAGGTAAATTTCATAATGTCATCTTTTCTGACAGCCGCATAGTATTCCATAGTGTAGATGAACCACAGTTTCTTTAGCCAGTCCTCTGTTCTCGGGCATTTAGGTTGTTTCCAGATTCTAGCTATAGTGAATAGCGCAGAGATGAATAAAGAAGTACAGATAGTGTTTCTGCTATGTGTTTTTCGGTCTCTCGGGTATATTCCCAGGAGTGCTATTGCTGGATCAAATGGGAGCTCAATATCTAGTTTTTCGGAGGAATGCCCATATTGTTTTCCAAAGGGGCTGGACCAGTCGGCACTCCCTACCAACAGTGGATCAGAGTCCCTTTTCCCCACATCCACGCCAGCACTGGTTGTTCTTGCTGTTTTGTATGTGTGCCAGTCTCTGTGGTGTGAGATGGTACCTCATTGTTGTTTTGATTTGCATCTCCCTGATGATTAAAAGATGAAGAACACTTTTCATATGCCTTTTGGCCATTCGAATTTCTTCTTTTTTGGAAGCTTCTGTTCATTTCTTCTCCCCATTTTTTGATGGGGTTGGCTGTTTTTTTCTTGTGGAGTGCTACCAGTGCCTGATATATCCTGGATATTAACCCCTTGTCAGATGGGTATTGGGTGAATATCCTTTCCCACTCTGTGGATTGTCTTTGTATCTTGGTCACCGTTTCTTTTGAGGTAGCAGCATTCATTTTGCATATAATTTTGTAACATGACATTTGAGTAATATTGCTTGAAATTTTTAAATGTGTCATGCAAACATTTTCAAAAAAAATTTTAGAAGCAGGTAGGGCACAGCACATAGGGCATTTGCCTTGCATGCAAGTTAGATCCCTGGCATTTTATATGATCCCTGAGAACCACCAAGAATAATTCCTGCATGTAGAGCCAGAGTAACCACTGAGCATCATTGGGTGTGACCCCCAAAATTTTAAAGAGTTACAATGATTGCCTCTTTTTCAAGACCTACACTCTCTGCACCACTCATTCACTCCCAAATTTTCCTTTAGCTCACAGCCCTGTGATATGAATTTTTCTTTGTTTTTAGGCCACACAAGTGGAACTCAGGGGCTCCTTCTGGCTCAGTGGTTGGGGTCCTCCCTGCAGTGCTGAGGGAGCCTGTAGTTCTAGTACTGCACCTGGATCTCCTGCTCGCAGACATGTGCTCCATCCCACTGAGCTGTTTCCACGGCTGACCACTGACACAAATTTAGCTGAGTTCATTGTTTTTCATCATATTTCCCCAAATCATCCTTTAGTCATTGAAAATGTGCTGCTTTTTTGCTATAGAGGGAACAGGCTGGACAACTAGGGTGCTATAGTGGATACCACCAAGATTCATGATCTTCTCCATTAAGGTTGATTATTTCAAGAATAGGCTTATATTCCTAAAAGCACATTCACGTTCCCAAAATATATACGATGACATTTTCAGAATTTTCTGAAATGAGTTAGAAAGACGTATCTGATATTTGGTCTCACATTGTTGAGACTTTTTGGCTGTGAAGGATATTTATGCCAGGAGAGGAACAACCATAAACAACAGAGCAAAATGTCAGACCCGCCATGCAGACACGGCAAGGTCAAGCATGAACTCTGAGCTCTTGTGAGTCTGCGAGCCTATGTTCACAGTGTTGACAGACCTGCCTTTGACACTGTAGTCTCATGACCTGCTTACGTCATCAGCTCCTACCCTGACATAGGAAGTTTCCCTCCCTGGTGGCATCTCACTGTGTGGGAGAATGTGAGCAAGTTCTGCTCCAGGCTAGAAGGACAAGGGAGAGACCTGTGACAGTATCTGCCAGCACAGTGAAAAACACTTGGGGCCTATGGGGCAGAGTTTGCGTATTCTTTCCTCTATCTCAGGGTGCTCCCACCTCACCTAACTGCTTCTTATAGGGTAAAGTGTCAGGGTTATTTAGTTCTGTTTGGCATTGATTGAGGGCTGGAGGCTAGCTAGGCCACACCTGACTGCTCAGGGCTTACTCCTACCTCTATGCTCAGGGATCAGAGATCATTCCTGCAGAAACGGAGGGCACCCTATGGAGTGCTGGGATCGAACCCGTGTTGGCTGCCTGCAGCACCACCTTTTTTTATGCATTTGGGGTCACAACCAGCAATGCTCAGCAATACTCCTGGCTCTGCACTCAGGAATTACTCTTGGCGGTGCTTGGGAGATGGGATTGAACCCGGCGGCCGCATGCAAGGTAAATGCCCTACCCGCTGGACTATGGCTCCAGCCCCTGCAGCGCCCACTTTGTTCTGTAGTTTTGCTTCTTAAGCATTCAGTGTTTTAGCAGGATCATCCTTCCTACTCCTGGTTGTGCCAACTCAGCCCAATTTCTGTCTGCTTATTACCCCAGATCAGCAGTTCAGGTCTGCCAAAAAAGCTGCCATGGGAATTTGGCAGCTCTGGGCAACAAAACTGATAGCCACTTTCTCTGAGGTGAGGTGGTTTGTAAGAAACAGCCCAGACCATGAGGTGGATGTTCTCTGTCACATTCTCCACCCCGGGACCCTTCCCACAGTCTTTCTGACTGGAGGGAGGAGTAAAGGTGAGTGGCGATGGGGGCTTGGTTTTCTGCAGACAGGACTGAGCCCCTCTGTTCTGAAACCACAGGGCCCCGGGAGCTCCAGCACTTTCCATCTGGCTGCCTGAGTGCGCTACCCTTCCTCCGTCTTCTCCGCCATCTTGCTCTGCTTCTTTCTCTCTGTCCGTCCCCCATGCTCACAGCCCTAAGAGCCCAAGCTTCCCTCTATCATAAGACTGACCCTGGGGATCAGGCTGCAGGCAGTGGTGGGGCATGCTGGGAGAGGAATTGAATATCCCCTTCAGGAACAGAGAGGATGGGGCCACAGAGGCCCCAGATGAAGCTGATTTCTACCCTGTGAGGACCAAACTGATACCCGTCAGAGCAACATGCCACCAGCATTGGTTAAGAACCCAGGCTCCGGAATCAGCCAGCCAAATTCAAATCCGTTTCTGCCATTTGCAAAGTATAGGGCTTGGAGCAAATTATTGAGTTTCTCTGAGGAGAAATTTTCTCATCTACAAAAATTCACAGCAATGTAAATATACACTGTGGTGTTCATATACAGCAAAACATATGCTTAAAGGTTTTTAAGATGGTAAATTATATGCTGTGTGATGTATTTTTAAAAATCACAATTAAAATATCACGATTAATAATATGACCTTAACACATCATTAAGCTGCAACAGTTAAATGAGATGCTATATGCAAAGTACCTGGCACATGTATGTGCTCAGTGAAGCCTGGTTGCTGCCGCTGTTTGCCTTTGTTGATGTGTGCCTGACCACTTGTGTGGTTTGGATATCCTTACTGTGTTTGGATATAAGCTATGGCATAAGAACATGGAATTTTCCATTTCTTCCATGGAAACACTGATCCTCTGGCAGGACACTTGAACCATGTGTGGAGGGAAAATGATGGAAAGATCTGGGAGAATCCTAGTAATTAGCCTCTGCGTAATCACATTTCCCTGGATCTTCGTATCCTCCCTTTATGTAAGAGGAGGGTTGGCCCAGTATATCCCTAAAGACTCTCTCACTGCCAAATTTCCGTGACTAACTTAATGGTGGGCAAAATTAGGAGTTGAGATTTTCAAAGCCTTGTGACTGGGACACACAACCTGGGTCCTCTGGACCTCTATCTCTGCATCTTTGCGAGGTTTCCTCAGATTGTCACACCGAAGAAGGGGCCATCAGAACTTCTGTGCCAGCTCCATTGTGGGTTCACGATAGAAGGAAGCAGTTTTGTGGATGAAACTGCAGATCTAAATATAATAGAAGAAGTGCCACAGAGGACCAGGCTGGAGGAAGTGGCGCCTGGGCAAATGGGCCTCAGGCTAGAGAAGGCTATGGGAGGGGCAAAGGAGGAAAACCAGTGATGGAACAAACTCTGCTGTGTGTCAGTAACAGAAGTCACTTAGGAACAGATGCTGAGCTTCAGACTAGTAGCCAGAAACATCAGCTTGAAATAAGTTACCCAAAAGGAAAACATTTTGTGTGAATCAAAACATCCATCCAGCCGTGTCTATATCTTACCTGTGGCTACACAGAGGTCCAAAGCTTTTCATCACCTAAGTGGCCAAAACACACTTTCCTACATGGCCAGCAGCAGATTTGGGTCCCTGTATGCTGTATGTTGCACCTGCCTTGCCCAGAATGCATTCACTGAATACTTGTAGAATAAATAAGACAAATACAGATCTCATATAGAGCAAGTTGTAATACTGATTTTTTTTCTAACAGAGCCACCCAAAAATCAGTAAATCACAGGGCCAGAAGTGGTACAGGGGCTTATGCACTTGCCTTACATGCATTTGACCCTGGTTCAATTATTCCCAGCACCATATAGGGTCCTCCAAACACTACATTCCTAAGAACCAATCCTAAACTCAGGTCCCTCAGATACCTTGAGCACCCTGAGAATGCGAGCACAGGTCCCCCAAACATTGTATCCCTCAGCAGAGAGCCAGGAGTAAGCCCTGAGCATCCTTGGGTGTGGCCTACAAATAAAATCAGTAAGCAAGAAATGGAGGCTGGAGCAATAGCACAGTAGGTACAGTATTTGCCTCTCAAGAAGCTGAACTAGGTTCAATTCCCAGCATCCCATATGATCTCCTGAGCATCACCAAGAGTCATTCTTGAGTACAGAACCAGGAGCAACCTCTGAGGCATCCCAGGATTTGGCCCAAAAAATGACAAAGATAGATAGATAGATAGATAGATAGATAGATAGATAGATAGATAGAGAGAGAGAGAGAGAGAGAGGTAGGTAGGTAGGTAGATAGATAGATAGAAAGACAGACAGACAGATTAGATAGATAGATAGATAGATAGAGAGAGATATAGATAGATAGATAGATAGATAGATAGATAGATAGATAGATAGATAGATAGATAGATAGATAGATAGATAGATAGATAGATAGATAGATAGATAGATAGATAGATAGATAGACATACAGACAGATTAGATAGATAGATAGATAGATAGATAGATAGATAGATAGATAGATAGATAGATAGATAGATAGATAGATAGATAGATAGATAGATAGATAGATAGATAGATAGATAGGTAGGATAGATAGATAGAAAGACAGACAGACAGATTAGATAGATAGATAGACAGACAGACAGACAGACAGACAGACAGACAGACAGACAGACAGACAGACAGACAGACAGACAGACAGACAGATAGATAGATAGACAGACAGATAGATAGATAGATAGATAGATAGATAGATAGATAGATAGATAGATAGATAGATAGATAGATAGATAGATAGATAGATAGATAGATAGATAGATAGATAGATAGATAGATAGATAGATAGATAGATAGACAGACAGATAGATTGGAAACTAAACCTAAATCTATGTTGGGGAAAATAAAAGATGTATTCATGTAATGTTCTTTTGTTTTATTGGGGGTTGCTCCTGGTGGTGCTCAGGGGATCATGTGCTGCAAGGGAGCACATGCTGAGCCATCTCCCCGGACCCTGAATAATATTTTTACGTCAGCACAAATGCAGGAACGTGCCTGCTAGAAAATATCGGCCTTCTAATGAAGCCAGGAGCAGCACCAGCTTGGCTGCACAGCACATGTCGGGGGGATGTTCTCTGAGAGCTCTTGACCATGTGCCCATCCAGTCTCCCTTCTAACAACTGAAGCCATAATGACGCCCCACCCTCCAATCTCCCCACCCCACCCCAGCTTTTACTCCACTGTTTGGGAGCTCGAGCAGGAAAATTGTCTTCCCTGCTGGTCTTGAACCCCACTGTCTGCGTGACCCTCCCTCGATTCTTCCTCTCAAACCCTAAAACCCCTCACGTACAAAGGCCTCCCAGGGCTTTCTACTGCCTTTAAGCCCCACCTCTTAGACCTAACTAATAAGATACTTGATTTCCTATTGCCTCCGACTCATCTGACTGCTCCCTTGCCCCAGCAACGCACATGGCTGCCAAGTTCAGTTCCTTGTGCAACTCCGAACACTCCAGATGTTTCATCTCGGGTCCTGTGCACTTGTTTCCCCTCTCCTGGCCACTATTCCTCATTGTTGGGGTCCCTCAGTCACTCCCTCCCATGGGCTCCCAGTTCTCTGATCCTTTCTCCTTCACTGTCTGCAGCACATGTTTTAAAAATTGAGCATGTAGTTCAGTGCTTTGTAAACTAAAAGACACAACTGTCTTCAGTTTGTGAAAATAAAAATTTAAGATACAAAATACAAAAGATGTTACTTGAACAAATAATAGTTTAAAATTGCTATTTTGGGGTTAGGAATGTAGTTTAAATGATAGATCACATGCTTCTTAGGTGTGAGGCTGCAGGTTCAATCCCCAACATCATGTGGATCCCCAAAGAACCTCCACGTGGCCCTCTTAACACCGTCATCACAATTTTTTAAAAAGCTTTTTATTTAGTCACCATGAAATTACAACATTATTCATGATAGGGTTTCAGGCATGCGATGTTTCAACTCTGATCCTTTCAACAGTGTCATGTCCCTCTAGCAATGTCCCCCTACTCCGTTTGCCTCCCTTGCATCAGTCTGCTTCTACAAGGTGCTCGTGTGTGTGTGTGTGTGTGTGTGTTTGTGTGCTATTTACACTTTGGTTTGCAGTACAGTTGCTGATAGGGTTTCATAAATAATACTTTACCAACTCCCAGCACCGCCTCCTTCTCCAGTTGCATGCTTCCCTCCACCATAGACATTGTTCCCTCCCTGTCCTGTCCCCTCATTCCCAAGTGGCGTGTTTCCACCATATTGTTTCTTTATATATCACATATGAGAAAGATTATTCTGTATGTGTCTCTCTCCCTCTGACTATACTCTTTGGGTCCCTCCATATAGCAGCAAATTTCATGACTTTATCTTTTCTTATAGTCAAGTAATATTTCACTGTGCGTATGTGCCGTAATTTCTTTATCCAGTGGTTTATTCTTGGAAACTTGAGTTGCTTCCATATTTGGACTGTTGTGGATAGTGCTGCAAGGAACATAAGGAGCAAATGTCTTTTCACCATTCTGCTTTAGAACCTATGGATATATTCCAAAAAGTGGAGTAACTGGGTCAAATGGAAACTCAATTCTTAGCTTTGTTTAGGGATGTCCATATTGTTTTTCAGGAAAAGCTGGATCAGCTGACATTCCCATCCACAATGAATGAGAGTCCCTTTCTTCCCAGACCCATACCTCTGGTTGTTCCAACAAGCACTGGTTTTCTTTTCGATGTGATCATCACAATTTTTTTCCTAAAGTTTATTTCAAGTTACTACTTAACACTGGAGATAATAATGAACCCATAACACTGTGCCTAAAGTGTTGCAAATTCTGAATCTAGATAAATAGTATTTAGAGCAAAGAAGACCTGAGTATTCATGTAATTCAGTCTTTTAATTTTATAGGAGAAAATGACACCAATCTGCACAGGAAGAAGTGGGGAGAGTTTCTTCCTCTGTGTTCCCAATCTCCCAATTCAGTATTTTTCCCTAGTCACCTCCCTTCCAATAACCAAAAAATAAACTGGAGGGGGATAGAGACAAGCTGATCCTTTGGTTGCTTGGCTGAAATGATAACAATCAAGTGATCAAGTGATCAAGGGTCCTAAAAGTGAGATAATTATATCTAAAATGTTTGGTTGTGGGACATAGCAACAGCACAGTGGGAAAGGCATTTGCCTTGCATGTGGTGAACCCTGGTTCTATCTCTGGTATCCCATATGGCCCTGCAAGCACCAATAGGAATGATCCTTGATTTCAGAGTAAGGAGTAAACCCTTGGGCACTGCTGGGTATAGCCCAAAATCCCCCAAAAAATTAAAATAAAAAATTCAAATATTTGGTTGGGTCCACATTAGAGAAGGCACCTGAATGCCAAGCGATGAGTTTGTACTTACCCTGCAAGAAGCAGGGAGATGTCAAGACTATTCATGAGCAGAGAGAAGTGATAAAAAGAGCAATTTAGAAAAACAAATGTGGGACGGGGAGACAAAAGTAGGAGGCAACTGGAATAGCACACTGCCTGTGAGAACGCAAAGGCTGAAGCTGGAGTAGGCGGATATGAGCAGACATAACTGAAGGGAGACGGTAACTCAGAGAGTCCAACAAAGTTCAGAACTTTCAAGTCTAGAGATCCAAGGACAATGATGATAAAGTTCACTTTCTTCTTTTTCTTATCTTCAGATATGAATGTGATTGGGGAAAAAAGAAAGCTTACTGCTCAAAGGAAATCCAGGGTCAACAATATGAGAGCCTTTAAACACCTGAAAATAAAATAGAAATTCTGCTAATAAATGGTCCTGGGAGGGGAACCAGGGAGTACAGTGGGGTAAGGTGCTTGTCTTATACGTGGCCAACCCAGGTAGAAGTGATCCCTGAAAGCAAAGCCAGGAACAAGCCTGAGTACCACCCGTTGTGCCATTTCCCCCCAACCCCCAACACACCGCCCAAACTCAACAAAACCAAACACAAGACATAACAAGGGATTAGCATGCATAGCAGGATGCTGGTTTGGGCCCCCCAAACTGTGTGATCACCCAATGCCTAGAGCATTGCCAGGTATGGAGCTGGGATCAGCAAGCACTGCCAGAGTAACCCTAGTGGTCCAGTGAACCACAGGGCCCCAGCACTGACTCAGCCAGCTGAGCTGGACTAGCGTACTGCTGTGAGATCACAAAGCTGGGCTGAATGAGTGGGCAGACTTGATGGGGATGGTTCCGGAAATCACTGGGGAGTGGCCCCCCAAACCACCTGGGAGGCCTCCTCCAAACCCACCAAGGAAAAAGAATCAGCAAGCCTAGTGAGGATAGTCACATTATTTTTTAAATTCATTCAGGGCATAGAGTAGTTAGACAAATAACTTTGCTGCCCTCATCAGCAGGGTAAATATTAGCAAGATTTCTATTTTAGATTGATCCCCAACATGTAAGTTGGGGATTTCAGGTAAAGAGAGCACAGATGTTCTCAGGATAACCAATCAAGTGAAAAGCTAACCGGAAGTCAACTGGGGTTCTAGAAGCTTAAGGTAGTAAGACTGGATAACTCAACCCAGGGAAGTCATTCGGGGCTTAGTAAATGTTTCTCAGGCTTTTGACCTTGGTGAAAACTGAAAGTTAGAACCTTAGATGAAAGGGCCCCTTTAGGCCTTCAGAGGGATATGCTGCTAGATGCACAATGTTCCTGGCATGAAGGGGAAGGGCTAGGCTTGGCTCTCGGCCATGAGATAAGGGACCAACCCTATAGCGCCTGAGAGGCTCAAATAGCAAAAATTGGCTCCAGGCAAAGGATGGCATGGAGGAGGATTTAGCCACTATTTTCATCTGCAGAGTTGCTTTTATTTTGAGAGCTACTTTAACCCATTCCTCAACTCAGACTGAACTGGGAGTTTCTCTGATTATCATTTGTTTCCTTGGCATTGCACCTTCTCTAGAAAGGCAGAAATAACATAGAAAACTGCCTTTTTCTGGTCCTCTGAGTATATTCTGGAACAAAAAATGGAAAGCAGGATTTTATGATCTCTCCATTATTTTTGACTAAACTTTAAAAACTACTTGCAGATTATACCATATTTCAAATCATCTACTGTATTTAATAAAAAGCCACTAGAAATAAATTGCATAAAATATGAATTTTCTTGAACTACTTTTGCTATAAATGTACAGCTGCCTTCAGAGACCCCCAGCCTAGTGAAGCTTGGCTGCCATCAGCCTCCTTGGACTTGCTCTGCCTTGGGGCACCTCCAAGCCTGCAGACAGACACCTTTCTGAAGGGAAGTTAGCACCTGTGGTTCCTCACCTCTCTGGATTCCCTGAGTCAATGGCTCTTCTCTTGGGGAATTCTCCATCATAAGAATGGCCTCTGGGGGCGGGGCGATAGCCCAGCGGGTAGGGCGTTTGCCTTGCGCGGCCGGCCCATGCTGGCCCGGGTTCGGTCCCGGCATCCCATATGGTCCCCCGAGCTCCGCCAGGAGTTATTCCTGAGTGCAGAGCCAGGAGAAACCCCTGAGCATTGCCGGGCGTGACCCAAAAAAAAAAGCAAAAAAAAAAAAAAAAAGAATGGCCCCTGGGCCACCTTGGATGTCTCTAGGATGAGGTGGTCTGGGCTGAGGCTTATTCAAATTTCCATAAGTGGTTCTAGTGTAGAGCTGGAGTCAGGACCATTTTTCTAGTCTCACTTTTCTTTTCATAGGGGTTTGGGTGGGGAGTTAGGGACACACCCACTAGTACTAAGGGGTTACTTCTGGCTCTGCACTCAGAGATCACTCTGGCCAGGTTAAGGAAACCATATGTGGTGCCAGAGATTGAACCCAGGTTAGCTGCATGCAAGGTAAGTGCCCTACCTGCTGTACCCTCTGCCCCTCAAGTCTTACTTCTCTTCCAAGAAGATATATAGAAGATATATAGTCTTCCCACTGATAGAAGCTCTTAATTTCAACTCAGAAATCACTTACTGAAAAGGTCTGGGCTGTTTGTGTTTAGCTGTTGGGGTCATAGTCCTGCCCTGGTGCCAAGCTGCTGGGAACGGAAGGCAGGCAAAGGAGCGCTATCTCTAGCTTGTATTGATGTGAGGTGAAGGTTAAAACTCAGGTCACAGACACTCACAGTGAATTCTCTTCTCGTGTCTCCTGTCTGAAAACAAACAGACATCACACCATTGACAATCATTCCTGCTTGCTGGTATGTTCCCTCCCCAGGGAGAGTCTGGATAAGTCTTTGACAACCCACCAGTGAGGGAAGAGTAAAATCTGGTATTGATGGAAGGAGAGAGATAGTACAAAGGTTAAGATGTTTCTCTTGCATGTTGCTGATCCCGATTTGATCACCAGCATGGCATATGGTTCCTGAGCACAGTCAGGAGTGACTCTTGCGCACAGAGCCAGGAGTAAGCCCTAAGCAGAGCCAGGTGTGGCCAAAAAAACTCACAACATTGTTTGACATTAAAGATCTTTAAGCAATAGGAAGCAGGTGGGAAGATAATCTGGAGAATGGAAAAGCTTATTTTTTTTACATTTATTTATTTATTTATTGACAATTACAAAACTGTTCATGTTTGGGTTTCGAGCCATACAGTGTTTCAGCACCCATCCCTCCACCAGCGCCCACCTCCCACCAATGTCCCCGATACCCTCCCCCTCCTCTAGCCTGCCTTCATGGCAGGTTCTCCATCTCTTTTCTCTCTTTCTCTTTCTCTTTCTCTCTTCCCTCTCTTACATGTTGTGGATTGTAATAGACTTTCGACAATCATTGGTCCACTGTTCCTTTCTCTGTCTTACCTAACCTCTGCTCCCACACATTTGTGGTAGTTTCGACCTTTTCCACCTTTGGCAAGACCTCCTGATCCACATTTCACCTGACCTTGAATATTGGTATCATAATATGTATATATATATATATATATATATATATATGTCATGCAAATAAATGCATGGATAATTTCACTCAACATGATCCTCTCCATGTCCATCCATTTTTAGGCAAATTTCATAACTTCATTTTTCTAACAGCTGCATAGTATTCCATTAGGTAGATGTACCAAAGAAAAATCTTATTTTTTTGGTCTTCATTATTAAGCCTGGCCTAGAAGTGGATAAATCTACCCTGATCCTTTATAAAGTTCATTAGGCCAAGGATATGTCTCAAGTGACAGAGCATGATTTGCATACGCAAGGCCCAGGGTCCAATTCCCACCTGGTATTTTTATTTCATTGGATTGGTTTAGAGCCCAGCAGTTTGTTTCTTGGTTCTGTTTAGTTTTGTGGTGTGCTCAGAGCTACTTCTGAATCCATAATCAAGGATCACTCCTGGTAATGTTTTGGGAGACCACACACAGTACAGGGGATGGAAGCAGGATCAGCTGTATGCAAGGCAAGTGCCTTAGACCCTATAACTATCTCTCTGGCACAAGGGTCAGCAGCTTATGATTTTTAATGTCATTTTCAATTGTACTAAATTTAGTGCTAATTAAAATGTCCCCTTCTTATAATTGGACATAGAGAAATATCACTATCACTATCTTCCCATTGTTCATCGATTTGCTCTAGTGGGCACCAGTAACATCTCCATACATCCTGTCACAAGCAAGTGTAGCCCAGGGTTTTCTGCTTGCTCCAGGGACAGGAAGAGCCTCAAACCATTCTTCAGGTCATGGAACTGAGGTCCATAATTGTTACTAGTTTTTGGCATAACAAATAAAACACAGGTAGCTTGCCAGGCTCTACCGTGTAGGTGGTATACTCTCAGTAGAATAGAGAAATATAGAAGCATTAATTACCAAAGGCACTCTCAGAACCCAAAATGATTCATTTGTGGATGGTCTTACTGTAAGTTAGAGATCAAAATGAAACTCACATCTGGGCATACAAATGCCCATAGGTGCTGGAGCAATAGTACAGCAGGTAGGGTGTTTGCCTTACACTCGGCCAACCTAGGTTCGATTCCCAGCATCCCATATGGTCCCCTGAGCACCGCCAGGAGTAATTCCTGAGTGCAGAGCCAGGAATAATCCCTGAGCATGCCATGTGTGACTCAAAAAGCAATAATAATAATAATAATAATAATAATAATAATAATAATAATAATAATAATACACAAAAGCCCATAGTTTCGTAGAATCCTGAGGTTGGCAGATGAATCCCACACGATGGCACCAATTAGCATACCAAGTTGAGTACTGTTCTTAGACTTCTCTGCTACCACCCATTTCCTTCTTACCCCACCTCTGACCCCCATTATATATATGTTGCTATATAAAAACAATAGCAACAGCAATCACAAAGAAACCTACAGCCAAACCGATTCTAGAGAGCAGAGCCTTCAGACCTGCAGGATATCTACCCAGTGCCTGTCTCCAGCAGGCAACACTTGATTTGAGCCTGATTCCTTGCAGATCTCAATTTTTCTGCAAGAAGAAAAACCATTATTACCATGGCTAAATTGCAGAGTGAACAGTCTCATCATTTTTTGTCCTCTATTTGGCAAATGGTACTGTCTTCATTTTACAGGAGCTACATTTATTTTATTTATATATTTACTTATTTTTTGCTTTATGGGTCACACCTGGCGGTGCTCAGGAGTTACTCCTGGCTCTGCACTCAGGAATTACACCTGGCGGTGCTCGGGGGACCATATGGGAGGCGAGGGGGTTGAACCTGGGTCAGCCGCTGTGCAAAGCAAACACCCTATCAGCTGTGCTATCACTCCAGCCCCAGGAGCTACATTTAGGTAGACCTCAGGCCATACTGCAGAAAATACCACTTCAGAGGGTGATCTGGGTTGTTGCCAAATAGCCTCCAAGACCATATTTCAACCCTTTTAAACCATTTGACCCTGCAAATCTACCGCACTCTAAAACAAGCCACTCTGAATGCACAAAACCACTGGTAACTTGCAAAGAATGGGTGTTAGACCCTGACAGGTGGGGTCCAAATCTGTTGTATACTGGTTAAAAAAAAATAAAGTTGTTTTATACCAGGGATAGTGATTTAGAGGTGACTACAAGAGTATGCCACCCGCACGGCAAGCCTGGCAAGCTGCTCGTGTTGTATTTGATATGCCAAATACCAGTAACATTTATATTAGGTCATTCCCATGTCCTAATATAATGGCTTGAGGGTCTTTATGTTCGTGGAGCAAGCAGATGCCTTTGGGTTCTACTAGCATGAGACAGGACATATGGAGATATTACTGGTGCCCGCTCTAGCAAATAGATGATGAGCGGGAAGATAGTGATAGTGAGAGTGATATGTCCTATTACGTTAAATATGTTAAATATTCATTTTATTTTGTCACATGAACATGGCTGGTCACAAAATCAGAACCTATGCAGCAGACATCCTTCCCCCAGTCCAGTGCCGGCAGAATCTGACAGGGAGAAGCAGAGTGAAGCAGTTGGTGGCTTTCCCTGTTCTCACCTCCCACAGCTTCTGCCAATTCAACAATTGATATTTGGGTTGGGATTAAGCTCTCCTGGCAAGAAGCAAGTTCCTTTGCTGATGCAGCTGCTGAGACTGGGAGTGGGGAGAAGGGCTCCCGATGAGGAACCAGTAGGGAGGGCAGCGAGGCTGTTGTGTAGGTAGGGACAACATACTGAGCATCTCCCTCTTTCTTCGGGGGACACTCTCTCTCCCCAGCTTCGGAGCTGTGGCAGGGTAGACAGCGGACATCATTCATTTATGCAAATGAGATGCAGAGCCAAAAGAAAAATTGTACACATGAAGCATGTTGTTTATAAAGTGATTCAATAATTTATTAATCAGTCATTCGTGCAATAAGTTCCTAATCATGATTACAATTGTGTAACAGTAATCACGGTAATGACCTATAATAGAAAGCAATTAGAAAATACCAAGAAGCAGCAAATACCAAGCTGAGCAAGTGATGAGAGAACATCAGCTCTTCCATGACAATTTACATCTGTTTATCTGCACCAGCAGCCAAGTTGCTCATACAAACCAGTCCCAGGCTGCTTTGTGTTCCGCCCGTGTCTCACTCTGGGCAAACTACAGACAGGATTCTACACTTTAGATCTTTTTGCCCTTCAACCTGGTTAAATATTTAACTTGGATTAAAGACACTTTTCACAGACCGTCCACTTACAGACAGGGATGTCCTCTTCTCTCCTTTGAAATGACTACTTCCTCCCAACCAATTCATTTCGTTTTCCGAACACTTACCCTCTCTTTGTTGCTCTTGTTTCAATAACAGGGGGTGATTGCAGGGCTCACTCATTTGGTTGTGGTCCTCCACAGTTAACTGCAGAACTTCTGGAGAGGGGCGGCATGTACTTTCGCCACACCCCTATTCCAGCTGCAGTAATTACACATCTTGGTTTTGGTGCTGGAAGTCACAAGTGGCAATGCTGGGGACTGAACTCACAGCTTTCTGTCTGGGAGAAGGTTGGCCACTGAGTTACCCAGGGTCCCCCCAAGATAACTTCTCTCTCCAACTCTCTTTCTCTCCATTTCCAGATGGCTTGTTTTTGCTTTCTTCTGTTACTTTATCTTGTAATCTGGATAAGTCCTCAGGAAGAGAAGGTTATATGTGAACAGATTTTAGAATGCCCCAGCTTCTAAGGATGCTCAAGGGTCCATCTTAGAAATGTTCTGTGCACCTCTCATGGGCCCAAATATCCAACTCTTCACTTTGGTTCTCCTGCTCCCTGGTGTGTCTCCCTGCTGCTGAGCCTGGTGCTCTGCGGAGCCCTTACACAGGCATGGAATCATGCTCAGCCTCTCTAAGTGGGCAATAGAAAAAACAGCCTCACTTCCTTCATTATGCAGATTAAGACTTGGAATTTACCCATCCCCACTTCTGAATGTGGCTCTCAGTGAATGCCACCACCCCATCCCCCGCCCACTCTCACCAGTTTTGTAAATAATTCCCTAAAGCAGCCTTAAAGAAGTTCTGAAAATTCTCTTTTCCTCCTACTCCACCCCACCCATGCCCAAGGAGCCTGTCCCTCCCAGCAGAGACTGGGCAGCAGCTCCTGGCAGGGATAAGGGAAAGGAATCACTTCAAAGAACCTGGCTAGTGACGGGACTAGGACCGGCTCCTCTCAGATCTCAGGCCCGGCCCAACCCCAGGCTACCACCACTTGCCATCCAACCCTGACTTCACACCATTGCTCGTTCCTCAGGGTCTTCTATGTTTGCTTGGTTTGCTTGGGGCCACTTCTGGCAGTGCTCCTGTTTTCCTATTAAGTCAGTGCTCACGGATCTCTCCATATGTAGTGCCAGGGATCAAACCAGCATTGGCCACTCCAAGTCACAGAACCCTTGTACTATCTCTCTGGCCTCGTGTGACTCTATCTTCTAAGTCACTAGACATATAGGAGAGAGCTTCTTAAAATCCCATTTCATGCTTGGAAAAATCTCTCTTTTCTCAAGATGATTTACAGTTAAGAAATCATTCACCACCCAGTAAACCTCATTCAGCCCCGTGGTACTCAGTGGCTCCTGGTCAACTGAAGGTGACCGTCCACACAGACAGGTTATACAGCCTGAATGGACACTGAGTGGAGGGCTGTCATCCAACAGAGGACAATGACAAGTCAGGTCCAGCAGAGTGCCTGTGAGGAGGAGCACACTCATTCTACACAGTTCCATCACCACATGGAACAGTTTTACAGCACAAGTGTTTTGGTTTTTTTGCTTTTTTGGGGTCACACCCGGCGATGCTCAGGGGTTACTCCTGGCTCTGCACTCAGGAATCGCTCCTGGCTGTGCTCGGGGACCATATGGCTTGCCGGGATCGAACCCGGGTTGGCAGCGGGCAAGGCAAACGCCCTACCCGCTGGGCTATTGCTCCGCCCCAACAAGTGTTTTTTTAAAATATTTTATTATACCACCGTGAGATATACAATTACAAAGATGTTCATAAGATGTTCATATTTGGGTTTCCGTCATACAATGTTCCAGCCCCCATCCCTCCACCAGCACCCATTTCCCACCACCAATGTCCCCGATTCCCTCCCCACTCCCCCTAGCCTGCCTCTGTGGCAGGTTCTTTTATTTCTTTCTCTTTATCCCTCTTTCTCTCTTCCTTCCCTTACACATTGTGGATTACAATACATACATATAGAGGTTGTCATGTGTATGTTTTTGCCTGTATTTAATGCTCAGTTCTAGGAGGTTAGTATCAGCACTTTCTACAATTATTAGCACACTGTTCCATTCTCTGTCTTACCTAGCCTCTGACTCCCACACATTTGTGATAATTTCCACCTTTGACAAGACCTCCTGATCCATGCTTTGCCTGACCTTGGATATTGGTATCATAATATGTATGAATATATATATATATATATATATATATATATATACCTAACAGCTGCATAGTATTCCATTGTGTAGATGATACAGCACAAGTGTTTTGATTTCATACAGAACCCTGGGATCATCCCACAAATCCCACACACCTGCAGATTTTTCGTAGTCCTGTAACACCCTTGACTGGGCAATGTTGCCCATATCACCTAGCCAGAGGCCCGGCACCTAGCACCTGAGAGTCTGTACTCAGGTTTATGGGAAAACTCAATTTTCTCCAAGAGAAATCTGCAACTATGTAAAAACTATACGTTTCATTAACAAAAGGGCCCAATCAAATAGTTTTCTCAGAGCAGAGGAAAGGCTTGTCTAAAAGGTGAATTCAGATATATTCCAAGGCAGAACTGCATGAGGCAGAAAGTTATTATGATCAAAACAGACATGACTTTATATTCTGTCTGTTTAAAAGTAAATGTATTAAGATTTCCCTCCCCTATACAAGATAGATATTAGAAGGGATATATATTCATACTATGAAGATTCAAATACTAAAAAGTCTTCACTGCAAATTAGAATCTCTTTCAAAATAAAAAAATAAGCTCCAAGGCTGAGGCGTGACCTCACAGGACTGGAGCGCAGGTTTTGCATGTGGAAGCCCTAACTTCAATCTCTGGCACTTCACAGTCCATGAGGCACTGCTGTGAGTGGCTCCCCAAAATGTATTTATGTAGGGGTTGTAGCTCAGTGGAGGAGCACTAGTTCTGTATGTGTGGGGAAAGGATTCAATTCCCAGTGTCAAATAAGGAGAGAGAGAGTAAGAGAAAGCAAGAATGAAAGAGAAAGACACTCTACCCTCACTGCAGCAAAACTCTAAACTAGCATATGAGCTCCATCCATAAAGGTACCCAGAAAATCTGTCGGGAGTCACTGGGATCCCCAGGACAGAAGTTCTCTTCTACCTCCAAGGCCGCTGAGGAATGTATAACTCACAAGTCCGGCACAGTTCCAAAAAAAGCTTTTAATAGTACAAAAGCTCTACCACCGCAATCCAATATAATGAAAGACCTTAGCTCTGGTCAGAACTTAGACCATACACAAGGGCCCAAGTCTCCCACCAAAGAGATTCCCACCAGAGAGAGTCCTAACTAAGAGGGTTCTGCCAGAAAGGAGTCCCACCAAAAAGGATTTCACCTGAGAGAAAGCCCTACCAAAATAGGGGAGAGTACCTCAAGTCAGTCCCCTGATATACACCAAAGTAATCCTAACTTCAGGGAGGGTCTTGTCAACAAAGAACCCTAAACAGCTTCTAGATAGTAGAAGAGTGTAGAAGGGTGGTGCCATACCCTATTATAGGTATAAACGAAGGATTGCACCAAGGACTAATTCCTTCAAGGATTATCTCTTATGTAAAATACTGGAGAGTGGGGGGGAGGGCTGGTATAAAGTAATAATACATCGTAATTTTGGAGCGATAGCCCAGTGTGTAGGGTGTTTGCCTTGCGCTGCCGGCCTATGCCGGCCCGAGTATGATTCCTGGCATCCCATATGTCCCCGAGCACCGCAGGGAGTGATTCCCGAGTGCAGAGCCAGGAGTAACCCCTGAGCATCGCTGGGTGTGACCCAAAAAAGCAAAAAAAAAATCGTAATTTTGTTTTGCCTGATCTTGTATATTGGTATCATGTTATATGTATGTATATATACACATATATGCATATGTATACACATATATGTGTATACATATGCATATATGTGTATGTATGTATATATACACATATATGCGTATGTATACACATATATGTGTATCACTTGATCACTTGAATCCCGTTATTCATCGATTTGCTTGAGCGGGCGCCAGTAACATTTCCATTGGACCCTATCACATGCCAATGTAGCCCAATGGCATCTGGTTGATTCAGGAATATGAAGAGCCTCAAACCGTTCCTTCAGGGTCTTTACAAGGAAGTCTGACCATCTTGTAGGTGGGCGGCCACGTGATCTTTTGATATCCCTTGGGATCCAGTCAGTAATGGCTCTAGTCCAGCGGTTGTCTCCAAATCGCATATGTGTATACATACGCATATATGTGTATATATACATACATATATATGCTTGATATGAGAGCCTTATGCTGAGAGTATACCACCAACACGGCAGAGCCTGACAAGCTGCTCATGTTTTATTTGATATGCCAAAAACTAGTAACAATTATGGACCTCAGTTCCATGACCTGAAGAATGGTTTGAGGCTCTTTCTGTCCCTGGAGCAAGCAGATGCCCTTGGGCTACACTTGTTTGTGACAGGATGTATGGAGATGTTACTGGTGCCCGCTCAAGCAAATCGATGATCAATGGGAAGACAGTGATATGGTGATCGTAATTTCATGGACTTCATGTAATCTAGATGGTACCCACAAGGTCCTTCTTATTTATTATCTGCACCAGGGTGATTCTGAGTATCTTGTTCTCCATATACTGAAAGGGTCACACTCGCCTGCTTGAGGGTGAACTAGCATAATCCTTCCTATAATCTTAAACAATAGTCTCAAGGTAGTCAGGGTGTAGTCTCCTGGTAAATTCTAACTGTCCCATGCTGGGTCCAGTGGGTATAAAGAGGAGCTGTGCCCAATCTAGAAAACATAGAAGTCTTAGTAGATGTATAATAGTAAGTCAGAAGTAACTCATTCAGAGTCAGGGTGACTTCTGTAACTGCCACACCCTCCATCAGTGTTTACATAGCAGAGAGATCTCATTAGTATGAACCCTGGCTTAAGAACATGTAAATAGATTAAGCTGTGAGTAGATAAAACAGCAAAGTTCCCAAGCTAGCTAGGCCTGTCATCCAACAAAAATCCATTCTTATCCTGCCTGCTAAACTATGTCCCCACCACTGGGTAGTGTCCAGCTATGGGGGGGTGAGGGAGGTGGCTTAATACCTTCTTGTAACATTACCTTAAATTCTTAAATATCTTATTTCTAAAGAGTGGCACACTTACCAGCACATAGGTATGTATATATCCCTTAACACAGCAAAAAAAATTCTAAATTCCTGACTTCTCCTTTTGCCATTCTCCTCTATTTTTGCATGTCTGATCTCTCAGGGGTGTTTTTATATCAACAACAAACTTCTCTCTCTCCTCCTCTCTCTCTCTCTCCCTCTTTTCCTCCCCTCCCCACCTCACACTCCGTGCACACATACACACACAGAGCTCTGTAATAATTCCTCTTTCTGACCCTATCAAGTTTATTTAACAAGTTTCTCTTTAATGATTGTCATTTAAATTGCTTCCTGTTTTTTAGGACAGTAGGCAAGGAGAATTAGGGTTATTGCACATATTATTGTGATAAACATAATTACATGCACTTAATGATATTTTATAATTATATTCATAAGATAAATACCTAGCAATAGAATTTGGAGGTTAAAGGGCATGAAGGTTTTAAAATTTGACAGGTATTGATTGTAACAATTTACCACCCCATATAATATCTGATGATGTAGTTCATTACCTTGATCAATGTTAATTATTAGCACACTTGAGTTTTTCTTGCCTGCTCAGCAGACCATATCTTTCTTCTTATTTGGATTTTTTTTCAATATTATGTTAAAATCATACATTAGTCTGTTGACCATTATTGTCATTTTAATTAACTATGTGTTAACATATACTGCTCATTTCTCTATTAAATTTATTAACTTTTTTTAAACTGAGTTGTAAGATTTCTTCAAAAATTAAAACATGTAATCATTATCATTATTTGTTGCAAATATTTCTTCCAGTCTGTCATTTATCTTTTGATGATGTATATATTTTTTGTTATAAAAAGTCTCAAATATTGTTGCACTCTGATTCACTGATCATTTTCTTTATGACCACTACACACATCCCACTTAGAAATAATCATTTTTCTAGATTCTAACTAGTAATGTTAACAAAAATATCTTGAGCCTGATTCTCACCTATGTCTTTCGGTAGCCAATTATTGCCAGGTGGATGCTTTAAGAACAATTAAGTGAAAAATGGTGAAACTTAAGTCTTACATGTCTTCTCAGATTATATCTGGGAATCAGAATTCCTCAGACATCTCTAGGAAAGGAACATGGCCTGGACATGGCCCAGTCACCATATTCCTAATAGAATCTGTGACACTTTCCCCTTGCTGAGGTCATAGATGGTCAAATTAATTAAACACAATATGATTTGTGTGTTCAATATCACTTGTCACTTGTATCCCTTGTCTTCCCGTTGTTCATGGACTTGCTCGAGCGGGCACCAGTTACATCTCCAAACTTCCTGTCACATGCTAGTGTACCCAAGGGTATCTGTTCACTCCAGGAACACAAAGAGCCTCAAACCATTCCATCAGGTCATGGGAATGAGGTCTATAATCGTTACTGGTTTTTGGCATATCAAATACAACATGGGTAGCTTGCCAGGCTCTGCTGGGTGAGTGGAATACTCTTAGTAGTCACCTCTCATCTCATTCATTTACTGATGAACCATGCGCCAAAGCGGCCACGTGAGCCGGGCTTATGATCAGCTCTTCTGCTGGGTGGGGAGTCCAGATGTGGAAAATGGCGGCCCTCCTTGTGTGGGGGTTCCTCTGGCTTCTTGTGAGGCTCTGCTGGGGTGGCAGGCCAGGAATAAAACCTGTCTTCCCTCCCGGGCACCTCATGATCAGCTGGGCACATGGAGATTGGTAGCAGCTCTGCCCCATGTATGTGAGTCTCTGGATCAGGAATACCTGGCTGGGCTTGGTATGTTAAAAATAACAGTTTTTAAAAAAATAATCTCACTATTAATATTTTGTCTAATTTTTTTCTTGCAGGCAGCTTCAAAAGATGGTCCATGATATTAAGAACAATGAAGGTGGAATAATGAACAAAATTAAAAAGTAAGTTAGACTCCAGAGCACTAGATAAGCATTTGTTAATACAAATAGTGTCATTCATCCCACATTTCCTAAAGTCGCTCTCCAGTTTAGGAGTAAACACACACTCATACACACAGCCTCCCTACTTCTGCCCATCCCCAATGACCACCAACATCCTGAAAATTATGGGCTCTCTACAAATAGCGTCTATGTCAGCCCAAGCTTCATAAAAAAAATTCTCTGTTCCCAGAGAGAACAGTGATGACCTCTTTAGCCTATGGCTCTTTCTTTCTTGTGGCAGGGTATCTGGTGGTCAGATCCTCCCTTAGGAAGCTTGGTGAGTAGGTGATGTGGCCCTCAGACCATTTGCTCCCCCTCACCCCTGTCAGTGCAGATGTGAGCTCTGTCATTCCAGGTGCTCAGCAAGTGTCAAAACAGGAAAATCAACTCCTACAGCCATTTAGCTAAGGGTGCACTTAGAGAAATCTGAAAGAGAAGTTATGAGCACAATCCAGCTTCTTTAGATGTCACACTTGTTTTCCTTAGTTTTATTTCTAAGTAGTCAACTCTTGAATTGGTGATTCTGGTTGGCATGAGAAAAGGGAAAGCTAGAACTGCACATATTATAGATGACCAAAACCTCTTCTTTTTTTTTTTCTTTCTTTTTCTTTCTTTCTTTCTTTCTTTCTTTCTTTCTTTCTTTCTTTCTTTCTTTCTTTCTTTCTTCCTTTCTTCCTTCCTTCCCTTCTTCTTTCTTTCTTTCCTTTCTTTCTTTCTTTCTTTCTTTCTTTCTTTCTTTCTTTTCTTTCTTTCTTTCTTTTTCTTTCTTTCTTTCTTTCTTTCTTTCTTTCTTTCTTTCTTTCTTTCTTTCTTTCTCTCTCTCTCTCTCTCTTTCTTTCTTTCTTTCTTTCTTGCTTTCTTCTCTTTCTTGCTTGCTTTCATTCTTTTTTAAAATAAAATGAAAACTATACATTTGCAGCTCAAAATTTAAGACAAGGAGAAAGGGGAGATGATAATTTGTTAATTTTTTTTGTTGAAGTTCTTTTTTTATTTGAATGAAAGTAACACAAAATCTCCAAGGACACCAGGAGTAATTCCTGAGTGCAGAGCCAGGAGTAACCCCCTGAACATTGCTGGTATGACCCAAAAAGAAAGAAAAAATCTCCTTGGAAACATAGGGGTTCAGAATTGTAGAGTCAGAATTGACTTCCTCATACCCCTACCCACTCTCAGAAACAGACATTGTGATGTATGAGTTTGAAATATATATACATCTAGATATATACATATGTATATTTATACACAAGCATGCATTGATGCAGATGTAGTACATATATGTCCATGAAAATCATTTACAGTATATATATTTTTACCCCGGGCCCAAAATATTTTCATTATATTTTAATCCTGCCAAGTTGCTTTGTTGATTTTTTTTACATCATAAAATTTTATCATTATATTTCTTTGTTGGTATATAGAAACAAACTTATTCCTTTTTAACAACTGATTAGTAGCCTACTCTAGATGTAATATGCTTAACTAGCTTTCTATTGATGAACTCTTTTTCACTATTTTTTTTGGCCACACCCAATGCTTTCTTCTTGCTCTGAGCTCAGGGATAACTCCTGGAAGTGCTAAGGGGACCATATGTGGTGCTGGGGACCAAACCAGGGTCAACCACATGCAAGGCAAGCATCTTAACTCTTGTACTATTTTGATGACTCTAATGGACACTTTTTATTTTATTTTTTGGTTTTTGAGCCATATCTCATGGGCCCAGGGTGTACTCCTGGCTCTACTCTCAGAGATCACTTCTGATAGGTTCAAGGGACCATATGGATTGCCAGGGATTGAACACAAGTAGGATGCATGCAAGGCAAGTGCCCTACCTGCTGTTCTATCACTTTAGCCCCTGATGAACAATTTTAAAGGAGAGGTGAGAATTTAAACTGGTACATTTTTAAAGGGAAACATGGCGAAAATTTAATGGACATTCCTTTTAAGTCAGCTGTCACAAATGATACTTTGTTGGGCAGTTTTTGTAAACTTTGAATATATCAGAAAACTAAATTCCTGAAAGAAAATTTCTGAGTGGAAAGAGCTGTGCTCTTAAAATTTTAATTATTACCAAATTGCTTCCCACAAATTTTCTAATATGAACAGTGTAAAAGTGTGAATAGTGTATAAATTCACTTTCTCTTTTAGAACAGAATTTCTTTATTCTCTTTGGTCTTTGCTACTCTCAAAAGTAAAAATAAATACTTTCTAAAGAGTAAGAACTTATGGGCCAGAATGATAGAACAGTAGTTAAGATACTTGCCTTGTACACAGCCAACCCAGGTTTAATACTTGGTGCCACATATGGTTCCCAAAGCCTACCAAGAGTGATCTGAGCACAGAGCGAGGAGTGAATCCTGAGCACAGCCAGGTGTGCTGTGTGAATCTATATTTGAGACTCTAAAATATAAATGAGTCTCAAGATATATAATCACTGTATCACTGTCTTCCCGTTTATCATCAATTTGCTAGAGCAGGCACCAGTAACATCTCCATATGTCCTGTCTCATGAAAGTAGAGCCCAAGGGCACCTGCTTGCTCCAGGAACATAAAGAGCCTCAAACCATTCCCTCAGGTCATGGGAATGAGGTCTATAATTGTTACTGGTATTTGTCATATCAAATACAACGCGGTAGCTTGCCAGGCTCTGCTGTGCGGGTAGCATACTCTTGTAGTCATCTCTAAATCCAGCATTTATTGATGAACTGCGTGGCTGCAAGTGGCCGCACGAGCCAGGCTGTGATAGGCTGGTCTGCTGGGTGGAGTTCTGAAGAGGGGGAAGTCCAGATGTGGAAAATGGAGGCCCTCATGGAGTGGGGGGGGGTGTCGTCTGGCTTGTTGTGAGGCTCTGCTGGGGTGGCGGCCAGAGCTAGAGCCCGCCATCCCTCTCAGGCACCTCGTGAGCAGTTGGGCGCAGGGAGAGCCAGTAGCAGCTCAGCCCCATTTCTGTGAGTCTCTGGATCAACATACAACAACATACAACAAGATATATAAATGACATCATAAAACTGTTTAAATGATCTTGTGGGACAGTAATCTCATTGAAAAGGGAAATCAAGTCTTCATGGTTTGCATTATGATTGGGAGAGGATTATTTGTTATTTCTTATACATGCAGAATCACATTGAAATGGGAACTCTGGCAGCCATTGTTTTAGTCAGTAGCAACTCCAAATTACGACACAGCTGCTAGTTTTATAATACACGCATTTTCTTTTTTTTTCTTTCATACACTCATTTTCTAAATAATGTCTCTCTAAAAAATGTCTCTGTTCCAGTCAGTCAGCCATGAAGCATAAATCTTTCCAGCAGTTTCTGTGTCATGGAACTCAACCCACTGTTTCCCAAAGCAAACAAGTTGTGTTTTTCTTGAGCTAGAAAATGTGGCTGCAGTAGTCAATACCAGGGGTGAAGTCCATGCCCCTGGGTTTTGAGTAAACTGCAGATAAGTTCTCACTCTTAGCAACAGGTGCTACTTTGAAAGAGGAAGCACGCTTGAACACACCAGCTTCCTAACATAAAACCATTACAGAGTTGTCACTGGTCCGTGGTCAAATGTGAAAACAAAGGCCTTGACATGCCAGGGGTTGGGGTGGCAGCGGCCAGCTGCCAAATGAAACCCAAACCACACCTTTCATTCCTGGTCAGTTTTCAGTGACCAACAGAGCTTTCTTGAGTATAATCTTTATTCTGAGATAATAGACTTCACACATTTTGAGGAGTTGAAATACCTTTTCTTTTCTTTCATGAAGTTATAACAATAGTGGGTAATGATTAGCTTGTAGTTCTTAAAGTTTCATTGTCCCATGAACAGACCTGGAACCAGAACCATTTTGTTTTGTTTTTCTTCCCTAAGCCACCTTGGGCAGTCTCTTTCCTGGACCTCATTATAGGACTAAGTATTTTTCCAGTATACCCTTTTGACTTGTTCCATGTCCTGCTTCCCAGCCTGGGAAAACTGAACGAATATAATAAATATGATCTTGTTATTAGTCACTTGTCTTCCCGTTGTTCATAGATTTGCTCAAGTTGGTGCCAGTAATGGCTCCATTCGTTGAAAATGAGGTCCATTATTGTTACTGTTTTTGGCATATCGAATACACCAGGTAGCAATAAATATGACGCAGCTGCAAGAAGATCGAGGAGGGCAAGCAGCGGATCCATCGCTCTGATGTGAGCACAGAGCAAGTTCTGCCCTACTGACCCCCGCCGCCCCCAGTGCCTGAAGGAGGCACTGAGAACTGCCGGGCTTTATCATCAGCCCACAGGAGCGGCAACAAAAGGCTCTGGGGAGGCCTGACCTGGCCCAGCCTCTTGCCAGCCACAGCCCAGGGCCTGGTCGGCCGCGTTCACTCCTTGCCCTGTAAGAAGCTGCTCATGGGTCCATCATGAGCTACGGCTGGTTCATGTGCACATAGTGGTTCCCGGGCACTTCCACGAACTTTAACCACTGCCCTAAGGAGGGAGCACGTGGTCATGGGGCAGGGGTCATTCCGGTGCCTACAGGCCCCACAGCCCCCAGTCTGTGCCACGTGTCTGAGAACCCCAACCCCAGGCTGCCGGGGTGCAGAGACCCGCACTCACCCTGGACAGTTACTGGGGTGAGTCCCAGGCAGGAAAGCAGGACATGGAACAATAAATTTTAAAGAAATAAAAAGCAGAATTTCTATGCAAATATAAGTTTTGCTATTTTTTAATTATGGTTGATAAAGCTTTTGTATCTAAACATAAATTTCTTCTTTATATTTTTCCTTAAAAATGAAATACACAATGGTTTCCTTGCATAGTTTCCATAAAAGGATGCAATTTTTGAGGAATTAAAGTACATTACATATTGCATATAGTTTTATTTAAATATATTTGAATTTCCATAAACACACTCATAAATAAAATCAATAACAATGTAAATGGTGATGCTACACTTGATCTTAGCCAAAAGGCCAAGAAGTGATTGTAAATGGTGAGAGAGGCGGCATGGAATGCCTTCAAAGGCATGGAAGAAATAGCTAAAAGGACAAAGAACCTCCAGCTCCGGGCACATCTCTTTGACTCCACCATTCTCTCCTGCATTAACATACGCCTCAGAGACCTGGGCCCTACGAAGCAGGATGAGAATGCTATTCGGTCTCCCAGAGGGGAATCGAAAGAGCTATGCTTGGAATATCACGCCTCACTCAAGTGAGAGAAGGAACCCGGAGTTCTGACCTCCGTCGCTATTCCAGAATCAGGGACGCTGTCTCGCTTTGCCAAGGCATCGAAAAATCAGATGGGCTGGACATGTAATGCGATTTGGAGACAACCGCTGGACTAGAGCCGTTACCGACTGGATCCCACGGGATGTCAAAAGATCACGTGGCCGCCCACCTACAAGATGGTCAGACTTCCTTGTCAAGACCCTGAAGGAACAGTTTGAGGCTCTTCATATTCCTGAATCAACCAGATGGCATTGGGCTACATTGGCACGTGATAGGGTCCAATGGAAATGTTACTGGCGCCCGCTGGAGCAAATCCATGAATAACGGATTCAAGTGATCAAGTGATTGTTGGGGAGCCGCTGGGGTCCCCAACAATACCAGGAAGGGGAGTTCCCTTCTCCCTCTCCAGCACAGTTTTTAAAGGCTTTACTATCACAGGTTCTGATATACAATTCAAGAACAGGAAAAACTCCTGGACTCTGCATTCCCAGCTGGGCCTCCGCTATGTGTAGGCCAAGATGGCAGCCACCACGTGTTAAAGCTCAACAGAGAATGGAGAGGATGAAGAGGGGAAAACAGCAAGGGAAGTCAAAATGACAAAAGGACCGTCTTCTTATCCTAGCTTCTTTTATAGACAAAAAGCCCGCCAAAATCTTTCAGCCCAGCCCATCGTGGGTTGGGCTATCAAGAGTTATAGACAGGTAAATGACCCTTTTGAAATGTAGATCTTTAGGTGAGTCTTTGGCTCAAGCTTCACAAAAAGCCAGAGCTGATTTCCAGAGGCCGCCGCGGGGCGTCGGGGGGCGGGGAAAAAAAATCTCCCTGGCAGAGAGAGGAGGGGTTGCATCTCTGAACCAGAAAGCAGTTCGGAATGTAATTTGTAGGAAATGGCTTAATAGTTTTTACTATGAATATATAGCTAGTAGATCCCAGACTCTGGATCCCACTAACCAACCTAATTGCCCGAGAACAGAGGACTGGCTAAAGAAACTGTGGTTCATCTACACTATGGAATACTATGCGGCTGTCAGAAAAGATGAAATTATGAAATTTACCTGCAAATGGATGGACATGGAGACTATCATGCTGAGTGAAATTAGTCAGAAGGAAAAGGACAGATATAGAATGACTGCATTCATTAATACGACATAAATAGATACCAGTGTTTTACTAAATGTGGGAAATGGTAATGGCGATTAAAACTCACCATTGAATATACACAAAGAGACTTAAGCTCTTTAAAGAGAGCTCTTAAAAGAGCTCTCTTTAAGAGCTCTTGAGCTCTTAAATAGATATAAACTTTAAATATCGGCTGGGCTAGCCACAATGTGTAAAATAAGAGGGAGAGAGATGCAGAGACAGAGACAGAGAGAGAAAGAGAGGAAACTGGGGTACCTGCTATTAAGGCAGCATGGGGGGTGGGCGGAGGGGTGGGGTACATTGGTGGTGGAAATGGGGCACTGGTGGAGGGATGGGTGCTGGTATATCCTATTACCAAGAACCAATTATGAACACCTTTGTAATTGTATGTTTCACGGTGGTATAATAAAAAATTTAAAAAAAATCCATCAGAATAATTCACTTTGGCTTTACCTTTAGAGTCAGAGGTACTTTAGTTTGCCCGGAGGCACACTGGCATGTCTCTGAACTAGGAGAATTGATTACATTATGGTTGATCCAACGTGGCCAAGTACTCTTGGGATATCTACATGTATGTCCCACGTAGGGACCTGTAGGAATATTGATCTGGGGCAAGTGAGATTCATGATAAAAATATTTATGCCCTATAAAATTATGAAATCAGTCCAATTCTGCCCAAACTCCCATTGTGTCTGCTCTGGAGATTCCCCCAAAGGCAGGGACCAGCTCTCCACATAAGCTAAGTGTAGCTGGAGGCTAAGGTTCAGTAGGGCATGTCACCCAACAATGTATCATAAACTACCCATTTCAAAAAATGCAAAGAGAGGTATTATTTGAACCTGTGAAAAAAAACTAAAAATTAGAATAAGTTTTATTTTTATTTATTTATTTATATATTATTTTTGATTTGGGGTCACACCCGGCAATGCTCAGGGGTTACTCCTGGCTTTTTGCCAGGAGGAATTACTCCTGGCTGGGATATGGGATGCCAGGGATCAAATCCCATCGGCTGCATGCAAGGCAAATGCCCTACCCACCTTGTTATCGCTCCAGCCCCTAGAATACATTTTAAAATGTAAGTTAATTTTTCTTTGTTGAATGAGTGAAGAAGGATTATAACTTGAGCACATCTGATATGTACATTAAGATAATACATTAGTGTATTGAAAGTGCTTGAAACCATTTGATTTCTAAGTAAGTTAAATATCACAGTTCTGAGGCCTAAAACACATACTGATCATTTATTTGGCATTTTTCAATGGTGCAAAAATAATTTCAGTCCAACCTCCAACTAAGTTACTTGTTATAGCTCTTTTATTTCAAATCACATTTGAAATTTATTAAAATAATTTATCCTTCCTACTCTTCCTGTAAACTAATCAAAATTTTTTCTCACTGAGCATCTACACTTATTGCTTCCTAGTATTCTTCCTAGTATTCTGAACTATTTATTCTGAACTTCCTCATATTCTGAAAGCCCTCTCATGTCCTGACTTCTCCTCTTCAAATTACAACCTCATTGTCCACTGGAAATATGGGCTGAAGTATGATAGTTCTGATGAATGACTTTATTACAAGGGACAACCCAAGTTTTTCTAGGTGAAGGACCCCCAAAGGATTCATTATTCTTTTAGTTACTGTCATCTCTTTATTTGTTTATATTATGGGCCTTGGCACACTTGTCCGAGACACTGACCCTTTGTCTCTTGGTTATCTACAGGCTGAAAGTTAAAGCACCTCCAAGTGTTCCTCAGAGGGATTATGCCCCAGGTAAGAGTGCTTTAAGATACTTCAACTACCTGTTAACCTAATGATTCTGTTAACTTACTGAAAGGAAACTATGTCTACTCACTTGAAAACAAAATGTGCTCATCCTAGATTTTAGAATGCCTCAATTTGTTAGTTATTTGATTAGAGTGAAGAGTAAATGCGTCATCCATCCACTCACCCGTCCATTAGTTTATCCAAACATCTGTCCACTATAGAGCATTTATATGCATCTTATGAGATCTTAGGCAGAAATACAGTGTTAATGGCCATACAGTACAAATATTAACAGATGGGAAAAGAGCTGTTCTGTGCAGAATGAGCTCTCTCATATGCAGTATATAAAGAATCACAAAAGCCCAAAGACAACAGAAATTTAAAGAGAGCTTCAGTAGGAAGCTTGATGTGGGGGAGGGCTGGTGGAGTGGGGGCACTGAGCCAATGGTGGAGGGAAATGGACACTCTACTGGAATGTTTTATACATGAAACAAACAACAATTTTGGAAACCACAATGCCTTTAAAAACAATTGGGTTGCTTGGATGGCTGCTTCTCTAGAACAAACATCCCCAGGTACCTGAATTGTCTCACATATTCTTTGATTTGGTCAACAATTATTACAAGAGGGTATTCTGTGTGCTGTCTCTGCTACATCTTTTGCCAGCTGTGAAGTGAGGAACAAATATAGTCCCTGCCCTTAAAGTGTTTAATGAGGAGTGAGCAGTTATATAATTGAAAACAACTACAGGTAAAAACATTATCTGCCGTAACAACTGTTGTGAAGGAAAATGGCAGGTGTAGCACTGGGGCAATCACCATGGAGTGACAGTAGTCAGGGAAGGTCTCTCCTAGGAGGGGACTGAAGGGTTCTGTGGAATGAACAGGAACATTTGTCACCTTGAGTTTGGTGGTTGGTTTAATATGAACTGGAGCTGGAGCAGTAACACACTTGGTAAGGCACTTGCCTTGTATGCAGCTGACCTGGGTTTGATCCCTGGATTTATATATGGTACCCCAGGAATTATATATGGTAGACCAGAAGAGATCCCTGGGCACAGAGCCAGGAGTAAACCATGAGCACTGCTGGTCCCCACACTGAGAGGTAAATAAACTAGAACTAAGGATGCTGGACACAAAGGCTAGATAATAAAAGGCAATTCTTAGAAACCTTATATTTGCTGATCTGATTGGAGGACGTTGGCATCTCATGCTTCCTCATACTCAACTGTCCCCTCTTTTTCCTCTTGCTGGTTTGTTTTGTTTTGTTTTTATTTTGTTTGTTTGTTTGTTTGTTTTGGTTTTGGTTCTGGTTTGGGGGCCACAACCAGATCAGGGGTCACTCCTGACTCAGGGATTATTCCTGGCTTTGCACCAAGAAATCACTCTTGGGAGTTCAGGGGACCATATGGGACTCCGGTGACTGAAGCCAAGACAGCGGCAAGGCAAGTGCCTTATCCACTGTTGGACCTCTCTAGCCTCATCCTCTGTTTCTGAACTCAGGTGAAAGGCAGTTAGTGTTCATCATTCCTTCATCCTTTTCATAAGCCACACACTCTGGAATCATTCTTGATTCCTTTTTTCTTTCATCTTCTACCAAAACAAAACTTAAATCCTATTAATTCCATATCTTCTGTGTCTCAAATATTTTAGCCCCCACCCCACCCCATGTTACTACAGTGCAGGACCTCATTATTTTTTATGTGTTCAAGGAAGGTCCAAGAAGATTCAAGATTAGCCATCTTAGTTCCTAAATCCATGTGGTCATCCCAAGCACCACCAAAGATAATCCTCATAATGTCACCCTTTTGCTCAAATATCTTCATGGTTCTACCTCACTCACAAGAGAAAACTACAAACTAGTGAGCCCAGATACCAGGTTATTCTGTGACTGGCTACTAACAAACTGGGCAACTGAACGACTCACTTTCCTCTTTCTGCCTATATCACATGAGGACAAAGCAGGAAGATCTGAGATTCCTGCCAAGACTAACATTCTCTACTTGCTCAGAAACCGAATTCTTGAAAGTCTGGACCCAGTGATACAGCAAATCTCACTTAGCCTTCTTTGGCTTCAGATGGTTACACCTCCAGTCTCCCAAATGGTTCAGAAGTGTCCTCATTCTTGACCTCAGAAATTTGCTCTTTACTCTGAAGCACTGTATCAGTTTTGTTCTTTTACTTAATCTGGGTTTAAAAGCCAATTGCTTGAACTCAGTCTCTTCTGGAACCCAGAGAGCACCCAGCTGGGTCTTCTAACCCACTGCCACCCGACTGGGATCCCTAACCTGACATGATCAACATGTGTTATAAAGACAGAACCACCCTAGAACTTGATCACTTGAATCCCATTATTCATCGATTTGCTCAAGTGGGCACCAGTAACATTTCCATTGGACCCTATCACGTACCAATGTAGCCCAATGGCATCTGGTTGATTCAGGAATATGAAGATCCTCAAACCATTCCTTCAGGGTCCTGACGAAGAAGTCTGACCATCTTGTAGGTGGGCGGCCACGTGATCTTTTGACATCCCATGGGATCCAGTCGGTAATGGCTCTAGTCCAGCGGTTTGTCTCCAAATTGCATTACATGTCCAATCCATCTGATATTCGATGCCTTGGCAAATGAGACAGCATCCCTGACCTCTGGAACAGCGGAGTTCTGGAGTTCCGACCCTAGAACTGCTGGATCTAAATTTGCATTTTAACAATAGCTCTGGAAACTTGGACTGTATATAAAATTCAAGAAGCCCTCCTATAAATCACTATTCCCTTCTCACTACTTCCAAAGGGAAAGAAAGTCATGGACATTCCAAATCAGAACTTCCCCCATTGCCTCACCAGTCTAACAGGCCTTGCCTCACCTTCCCTGCTCATATGCCCAACCCCCAGAAAAGTTCCTTTTGGCACAATCACCATCACCACCTGTGGTGAGTAACCTCCCTAACCATTCTCCTCCCCTGCCCACTCATGTTCCGGAAGAAGGGGCTCCCCTGGGGCCTTGGTGGAGGAGGTCTCAGTGCTGCTGCAAAGCCCAGATCTGGGATATTAGCCCTGATAGCATCTCCTAAACCCAGGGCTTTGGGAGGTGGAAGATCTTGGACAGAGGTCGCCCATGCCAGAGAGATCAGTCATACACTCCTGGAGGCCTAGAGACTTACTTCATCCACCCAAAGCTCCTGAAACTGCCCCACATGAGTTCCCCAAAGGCTGGAATTAGGCCCTTTCTAGTCCCCAAAGCACAAGCTTTCTCCAAGACTTGTCATCAGGGAGAGGGAATTGGCCTGGATGACTCTGACCTTCAGGAAGTGAAGGATAGAAAAGGTGAATAAAAGAGCGACACAGACCCCATCCCCTTAGTGCAGAGGCCTGGACTTCCTGCAGTGCTCACCGAGCCAATGGAGCCTTTAATTTTTTGGGTCAACAAACTGAGAAGCTTCCTCTCTGTGGAGGAACCTGAGGACGCAAGAACCTTGCAGTCCACTGAGCAGAATGCATTGAGCCCCAGCAGCTGGCATGACTGTGAGAAGGAAAAATCTCCCAAATAGATATTGACTCTTCTTTGCTCCGCTTTGCTTTTCACTCTGTATTAAACTCTTCATAGACACAACCTCATTTCATCTCCCACTAACATGGTTTTAGAGAAACAAGGCTAAAAGTGCTTGGGAATATGTAATTACCTGCCCAAAAGACAGCACTCTATTTATTGCCTGCCCCAGCCTCCCCACCCCACATCTCCTCCCTTTGACCAGCTGAGATGCTCATACTTTCCAGGGACATTTCTTACTGCTCTGAATTCCCCAGAGGTTCTGATGGTACCTCCAGAACTCGCTTTTTCATAGTTGGATCCTAGTCTGGCTTAGGAGGGGACCAGAGGAGACCAATACTGGTGTCCCCAGAGTCTCTGGATCAGCCCCATGAGAGGTGGAACTGGACAAGGTCTCTCCTATGTCCTCTCTGCCCTAGACCCGGAGGGTCCTGGAAGAAGCCAGTATCTCTCCTCCTACCACCGATGCCTTGCAAGGGATCAGAGCAAGGGGCAAGGAATAAGGAACAGGAACTCAGGGCAAAGGAAGGGATTCTCGGATGAGAACTGGAGTCAGCATTTGGCTTGATTTTCTGTCTCCTGTTTATTGTCTAACTGGTAGCCAAGCATAGCCCATGTGGGATGAGCGAAAAGAACTGTGTTTCTCATCCATCCAGCATCTGGGAGCTAAGGACAGTGGAATGCAACATAAATGGCTCAAAGGCATTTTAAAGCTTAGAAATCCTGAAAGAGAAACCGATTCTAGCTTCTCTTAGTAGAGGTAATATGAGAAGAACCTCCTGAATACTGCTGGGAGTGGGTCTCCTTCCCCCTATTCACCCCTCTAAAAAAGAGAAGCAAAGTATCTTAAGCTCATACAGCCAAGTGATGGTTGAGCCAGGACTATGTTAACCCTTTTAGTATACACAGCCCCGCTGTGGAAAGGTCTGGATCTGCAGACAGACACAGGAACAATGTGAGACTATTTAGTCTCAGATCCTCTCTGCCAGCCAACAGTATCTGGGCCTCAGCCTTATGACCCCACACTGTCTCCTCTTCTTCCTCTCCCATGTGCCCTTGGGGGTAACCTCATTGCCTTCCCTGCAGCCTCCATACTTCTGTTTTTTGGTTTGCTTTTTCCTTCAGGGTCTGTCCCCACCATCACAGCTGGCCCTTCTGTCTTCCTTCCTCATGCCACTGTGGTCTTGCTTCAGGGGAACCACATTCCACTGGGCACTCTGTCAAGGCAGAGATGGGCAGGGCCCAATGGCCCAAGCGCAATCTCCATAGCCAGACTGAGCCTCACATACACATGCATGTTTGGGCTGAGTGCTCATGTCAGAGTGCTCTGCAGCCTCCATGGCCTGCTTCAATTCCCCCTCCTGACCAGCCTCCCTCCCACAGCCTCTCAGACACTGAATGCTCCCTTCTCTGCCCCTCAGAGTCCCTGCCCGGAGCATTTCAGAAGCATGTCACAGCAACTGTCATCATGCTTAGTCAAACACATATCCTTCATCTAAATGCGGGTCTTTTATTTCCATGACACAGCATAGTTTGGTGAGAAGTCATTAGACTTTGGGGTCCTTTTGGCCTGAATTTTATTTCTGGCTTTGCCCCCTAAACACTGTTTTAGGAAAATTTCTAAGTAACTTCTGAATCTCACATTCCTGTTCTGGAGATAGTACAGGGGTTACGGTGCTTGCCTTGTATCCTGCTAACCCTGGTTTGGATTCCTTGCACCATATATGGTTCTGAACACCAGGGGTCACTCCTGAGCACAGAAGCAAGAAGAGCTCCCGAGTATAGAGGCAGGAATAGCCCCTGAGTATTGCTGGGTGACCATCACCTCCGCCCCAAAAAAGATCATCTATCCGTGAATCAAGGGACGTGACTCAGTGACGGAAGACATGTTTTGCATGTGCGAGGTCCTGGCACTATTTGTCTCCCTACCCTACCCCTAAACTGCCAGTGGCCCTGTGTCCTGCTGTGTGTGACTCCCACAACAGTAAAAGAGAAATTCCTATCCTTTGTGTTATCGAGAGACCTAAGAAAGTAAAATTAAGGGCAGAGTTGTGGTTCAGTTGGTAGAGCACCTGTGAGGCCCCTGCGTTTGAACCGTGGCACCACAAAAAAGGGAAACAGATTCATAATAGTAGCAACTATTATTCACTGGATATTTGTGAAACTCTCTGTCAGGTCTTCTAAGTACTTTCCATGCATTATTTCCTTTGAATTTTCTGAAAACATCTCTAATGTAATAGAGAACCGCAATAGCGGCCGTGCAGTTCATCAATAAATGCTGGATTTTGAGATGACTACAAGAGTATGCTATCCGCACGGCAGAGCCTGGCAAGCTACCCGTGTCGTATTTGATATGCCAAATACCAGTAACAATTATAGACCTCATTCCCATGACCTGATGGAATGGTTTGAGGCTCTTTATGTTCCTGGAGCAAGCAGGTGCCCTTGGGCTCTACTTGCATGAGACAGGACATATGGAGATGTTACTGGTGCCTGCTCGAGCAAATCGATGATGAACGGGAAGACAGTGATACAGTGATACAGTGATCTCTAATGTAAGTATTGTCCTATGTCCACTCAGTGATGAGAAAACTGGCCATTCACTGACTTGCTAAGGCTACACTACTAGCAAAGAGCAGCCAGGGATCTAAGCAGGGCAGACTATGCTCAGAGCCCAAGCTGAAACTCCTGGTGTGTAGATCTTGAACAGATTCTGAGGTGGAATGATCAGGGCCCTTCTCACGTGTCTTACTGTTACAGGGATCTTGCCCACAGATGTGGGAGGTCCACGTGAATCCAAAGCCTAGGCCAGGCCAGGAGCGGAGTCCTTGTATTGTGTGGTATGGGATTATGATGCAATAAATGGAGCATAAAGCCCAGACCGGAACAGACACAATAGGAAGGTCATTCTCCAACAAGGAAGCACTGCCAGCATCTCAGCTTCTGCCACCCCACAGCCCAGGCCCAAGCACCGATCCAATTACATGGTAACTTACCCACCTGGAAAGACAGACATGAGTCAAAAGCACCATTCCTCAGCCCCAGTGGATTTCTTACACTTTAAAAAAATAATTTTTTTCTAAAAAAATAAAATAAAGGAAAACAAAGAAATGATTAGAGAGGGTAGGACGCTTACCTCATACCCGGCAGACCTGTTCAGTCGTCAGCACCCCATATAGTCCCCAGAGCTCTGCTGGATATGAGCCCCTTCCTGCAAAAAAAAAAATAAAATAAAAATTTTGAAAAGAGGAGGTCAGGGGTCAAGGATGAAGCTCAACTTGCTTTGCCTGTGTGAGGCCCTGGGCTTGACCCCCCAGCACCACACGTACCCCAAAAAGGAGTCAAAGTGAATGAGCATGAGATGAGTCTAGAAACAGTTCAAGGTCAAGCAGATGAGACCCAGGGCAGGGCAGGTGGGAAGGGGGTGCTCGTGGGCAGGGTAGACTGGCCAGCTGACTGACCCTACTGTGTTCTGCTCCAACATGTTTCAGAGAGTCCTGCTGATGAAGAGGAGCAGTGGTCAGATGACTTTGTAAGTGTTCATTCCTGGGGGTACTTCTCTACTGCTGCCCATGAAGATCTTCTCTTGCTCTTATTTCTAAATGACACACTGGGGTAGCTGCACCTCGCATAGGGCAGTGGGCAGGCCTCACGGGCAACCGGCAGACACGATTGCCATGGCAACTTTTCCCAGATGGCAAGCAGCTAAGCAAACAGACATCTGCTCTCACCTCTGGCCATACTTCCAGGGCCCTGTGAGACGCATTCAGTGCTAGAGTGGACAGTGCTCACCTACACGCCATTGGAAAAGCCCCTTCCCTGGGAGATTTTGTAAACGGGCAATTCAAGATGGAGTGTCTGCCACTTCCGGAGGCCTTGGAGGTATGCTCAGGCCCTGCTGTGGTCTCCATCTTAAACACAGCAGAAGAAAACCACATGTAAGGAGAGTCAGGAACCTGACGTCTCGGAAGGTCAAACCTGGCCCTCCCATCTTAGAAAAGGGGTTTAAAAATTCCAAGGTGCTTGCTGTGACCAAGGAGACCTTAACAGAATCCTGGGGCGGCAAAGAAAGCAACCTGGGCATGGTGACGGAAAGTGTGCCAAAATGAACTGTCAACCACTCCGAGGCCCCTCTGCTGCTCTTGCAGGCCCCTCTCGCCACCCCCTCACAGCCTCTTCTCTCTTGGGCTGCATCTTGTGGAGACCAGATTTCTCAAAGCTTTCCTACACTGAATTAATTGGTTCCCACAGATGTCAGATTCAACCTGTGTTTTGTATCTGGAAAGGTTCTAAAATAGCATCCACAGAACCACGCATGCACTAGTTTTACAGATAAGGAAACTGAGGCCAAGAAATTGATGAGGATTTGTCCATCAGCACTCAGCTCAGTGGTGCCACAGAATGAGAACCCAGGGCTAAGCCCAGTGCCCAGAACTGAGTCTGAGCCCAGCTTGGCCCTGTGTCCACCAGTTGGAGTTCACACAGAGTAATAGGAGATAGGAGTTCTTCCCCTTACCAAGTGCATTTAAAATATATATATACACACGCTTTTTAAAAACTGAGGACCAGAAGCCCTCTCTGCAAGTCTCTGAGGCGAGCAGTTCCTCTCAGGGTCCGGCAGCCCTTGAGCTCTCAGAAACATTGCAGCCGCGCCTCCCTGCTGGCTGCCCATATTGGCCGCAGAAGAAGCAAAGGGAAGCTGGGTCTCAGCCAGGGTTGAGCCAAGACAACCAAGTCTTGGCTGAATAGAGAGCACACAACAGGACTAGGAAAACACAAGGTGAAATCAGCCTGGAGAGGAGGGAAAGATTGGATGCCAGGGAAACAGCCGGAGTTAGGTACTGCTCAGGGGACTGAGGGAACGGACTTGGACAGTTGTGTTTACCTTTTGTGGATTCCCACTGCATGAGCTAAAGCCTCCAGGTCTTGCTTGCTTGTTGGAGCCTGTATTTATTCTCCCTTGAACACATATCTCTTTCTTCTGGAAGAGCCCATGCTCTGTCTTGAACACGGATTCCTCGGTTTCCCTCCCCTCACCTCTGTCTAAATTCCATTCAGTGAAAACTATCTTACTACTCAGACACACACACACACACACACACACACACACACACACACACACTCACACTCACACACAAAGCCTCCAAAAATAGGTCTTGGGCTGGGGATACAGTTCAATAATTGAGCACTTGCCATACCTGAAAGGCATGGGTTTGATCCCCTGAAATTGATCACTACTACTACTATTACTACTACTACTACTACTACTACTACTACTGCTGCTGCTGCTGCTGCTGCTGCTGCTGCTACCTCTACTACTACCTCCTCTTCCTCCTCCTCCTCCTACTACTATTACTGCTGCTGCTGCTGCTACTGCTGCTGCTGCTGCTACTGCTGCTGCTGCTGCTGCTACTGCTGCTACTACTACTACTACTACTACTACTACTACTACTACTACTACTAAATAACATGTCCAGGACCTGATGAAATCTGGCCCGTGGACCTGGGCAATGTCCATGCAGCAGTTCTTTAGGCCTTGCTTCAGGTACATGCCGGCCTCTGTCCCTATAACACACCAGCTCCTGCCCACCTTACCTGTTTCAGTCTCGGGTCTTGGGCAGGTTTCAGAAAGGGACTGTTAGCTCACAAGTCTAGGAAGCCACACCTCTTTCCTGAGAAAGCCGAAACAAAGTAGGGCACCTGAAATAGGCACCCACCAAGTTGCCTAGTCACGCACCAATTCTTGGCTTTCCCCATGTCAATTAAAGTAACTGTTGGGCCAGGTAAAGGGGATCCAGCCACCTTTTCTGGACTAGACTAGCCTTCAGAAGTCAAGCCGTGTCCCGCTCAGACTCGCTTTTGGTTTCACCCCCTTTACACACCCTCTCCCTCTCTCAGGAGCCCCTCCTGAGAACCATGATTGGATTACTAGAAAGCAGATGGCAGACCTTGGGCTCAGTGCTCAGGGTGGCCTGTGGGACAACATGGTGCCAGAAACCGAGCCAGCACCTCCGGCCAGCAGAGCTTGGATTCAAGCCCACTGAGCTCTCTCCCAGCCCCTTTTTTTCTCTCTTTAAAAAAAATCTGTTTTATCTCGTGCTCTTCTTAATTATATGCAGAGGGTTCAGCCTCCTTTGGGGTTTACGCCTGCAAATGCTCCCCTAGATAGGCGTCACGGTGAGGTAGGGAGAGGCAGAGGTCCCTGAGCCCTGCTTGGCCCCACTGCCCGCCCCCTCCAAGCCTCACCTCCGATGCTGCCTTTGGGGGGTGCAGTTCTGTCACCAGGATGAAACCCCTGCAGGCCCTGAGCATGGTGCCTGCCTTGCAGGACAGTGATTATGAAAACCCAGACGAGCACTCCGACTCAGAGATGTACGTGCTGCCAGCCGAGGAGCCGGGCGATGACAGCTACGAGCCACCACCCGCCGAGCAGGAGACCCGGACGGTTCACCCCCGCCCTGCCCCTTCACCAGGGGCGAGTATGTAGGTGAGGCCTTCCCCCAGACCCCCTAGGCTGCGAGAACCTATGGGCAGCAGGAAGTGGGGAAGGCCAGGGCATCAGGGTAGGAGGAAACCCGCACTTCTGCTGCCAACCTCCTGCTCACCACACCCCCAGAGCTGCTCAGCGGTCACTCACTGGGAACAGAGCGCCCCTCAGGCAGCAGGTCTAACAAGTAGGGGCAGGACCTTCCAAGTGGGCAAAAGAGTCAGAAACTGCAGCCAACTGCCCCACTGTAGCCCACTGCATCCTCCCGGGGCACTCAGCCTGGCCAGTGGTTGCATCTCTCTGGGCTCCCTGTGTGCAGAGCCTGTGATACCTCGAAGACATAATGACTTCAGGAGTTAACCTGGTGAGAGCCACAGCCTGAGTCTCAGAATGGTCAGGAAACCTTTAACCCTGACTTGGCAGGGCCTCCCCAGCAGCTCAGATTTGTAGGTCCACAGTGAGGCCTGGGCTGTGGCATTTTTAACAGACACCCAAGGAGCATAAGCAGGATTGAACATCAGGGCCCTGCAGGGGTCCCAGAGCAAAGTGAACCCACGGGAAGGGTGTCCAGGGGAAACCCTATATGTCTGGGGTCCTTTATCCTGGACATTCCACTGTCCTGGCTAAGTGCCTTCCTGACAAGCATATTCTGGTTTCCATGATATAAGTCTGTGGGCACTTGATGTTTTGTGCCTGACCCATCACTGTATCCCTATAAGGAATGTCCTTAATGAGTCTTTGGGGGCTACACTGTAGATGTGGGTGATTTTATACCTTGGCCCAGGGAAGGCTCAGAAACCCTTTCACCTTAGGCTTTGTTGTTATTGTACCTTTCAAGACAATCGATCGAGCCAGAGGCAGTCTCCGCCCTTCAGCAAGAGTCTGCCCAGTAAGCCCAGCTGGCCTTTGGCGAAAGCAAGACAGCCATCCACAATGCCGGCCCCAGCGCCTCTGCAGAAGCCCCAAGTCCCACCCAAACCCAAAGAGCTCCTTGAGGATGAGGTAAGAAAAGTCTGTCCCAGGGACCTCCCAGATGGGAGCAGGCTGCAGTGGGGAGGGGGCTTCCATTTCCCTGCCCTGCTGAGGGCCAGCACTACCCACCTTACCCTTCTCTGCACCCCCTCACCCCACACTGTTACGCTGAAAGGATGTGGTTCCTTTTGATGCCATTTTTAAGCATTTTCACTTACCAAAAGCGAATCATAATCTTAAAACTGGGTCAGTGACTTCTCATCCCTTTTTCTTTTCCCTGGTTTCCTGTGAACTTTCTCTTGCTTCTTTAAAGTATGTCCCTGTCTTTGTCCTCTTTTGCTTCTCTTCCCTGTCCGGCCTCAATTTCTTGCCTCCCCTTCCTTCCTCTCCGCATCTCTGAGACACAGTGGCACTTAGATATTGTCAGTCTATAGGATGATCCTGCACAATCTAGAGAGAAGCTCCCTCCCTTCCTCCTGCTCCGCTATCTCTAGAATACTCTCTGCAGACTGTGGGAGCACAGGCTCTGGGTGTAAAGCTTCCCTCACATTTATCAGAATCTAGTATTCATGAGTCTTCTTCCTTATGGAATTGCTCCTGTTTGAAAATGAACAGTAGACTCATTCAGATTATTGTAGGAAAAACTAATAATGTCTAAAATGTTATGAGTCTCAGAGGAACTTGCATTTTCAATTAAGACAAAGGCAGGCCTTTAAACTTAGCCATTATTAAAATTAAAAAAAAGAAAATGAGGGAGCCAGAGAGAAAAGTCCATGGTGGAGGCATATACTTAGCATGCAGCCTGGTTTGAATCCTTGTGCTGCGTATGGTTCCCCTAGCGCTGCCATGGTACACCCCCATAAAAACCCTATGAATACATCCATTTGAGATGTAAAATAACATAGAAAAAATAAATCAGGGCTGGAGCGATAGCCCAGCAGGTAGGGCATTTGCCTTGCATGCGGCTAGCCCATGCCGGCCCGGGTTCGATCCCTGGCATCCCATATGGTTCCCCCAAGCACCGCCAGGAGTAATTCCTGAGTGCAGAGCCAGGAGAAACCCCCTGAGCATTTCCAGGTGTGACCCAAAAAGCAAAAAAAAAAAATCAACAAAATGGCAAAGGCAGCAAGATCTTAGCCATCACTAATTTTATGTAGCTTCTCAAATAAATAATTTATTCATAATGCCTGTCAATTTTAGATGAAACCTATAGCTTCTGAATATATAAAATGATCTTCCTTCCCACCTAACATGATTTGTAGCCCAGCAGGAAATAGGAGAGATATTTAAAACAAAGTAGAATACGTAGCTATTACCATCCTTAACAGGGGAAGAACTGAAAGCCGTTCCTGTAAGATCAGGCACAAGACAAAGATGTGCCTTTCCACTGCTATTATCCAACATGGTACTAGAAGATCCAGTCACTACGTTTGTATAAAAAAGAGAAATGAAAGAAATTCAAATTGGTAAAGAAGAAGCCAAACTATCACTATTTACAGATAAAAAGCTGTAGCTTTTCTTTTTGGTATTCCCCTGACACAAAATTTTAAAAACCCAAATTAGATAAAAACGAATCTATACAATAAAGCACTAGACTATAAACTTAATGCACAGTGCCAGAGTGAAAGTACAGTGTGTATAGTGAAAGTACAGTGGAAAGAACAGCATTTGCCTTGCATCTGACCAACCTGGGTTCGATCCTCTACATCCCATATGGTCTCCTGAGCACCATCAGGAGTAATTCCTCAGTGCAGAACCAGGAGTAACCCTGAGCATCACTCTCTGTGACATAAAAAGCAAAAAAAGAATCAAAATTAATGCACAGATCTTCTGCATTCTTTTATGTAGAAGACAAAGAAATTTTTTAAACTATCTCATTTACAATCATCTTCAAAAACCTGAGGTGTCTAGGAATTAATCTAGCAAAGAGGTAAAAGACCTTTTCAGTGAAAATTTTAAATATTTTAAGAGGAATTTTAAAAAAGATACAATAAAACAGAAACATTTGAGTATAATATTTATTACCATAACTAGGAAAAATCAATATCATTAAAATGACCAATTTACTCAAAGTTATTTGCAGATGAAATATGATGTCTATCAAAATTTCCTTGGCATTCTTTAGGGATATAGAACAAATACTTCTAAAATACATACGGAATCATAAAACCCCAGAAGAGCCAAAGAAACTGAGGAAAAAAATATAATGGGAGAGGGCATTGTCTTTCCGTATTTTAAATTACCCTTCAAAACTTTAGTAACCAAAAACTGAATTTTAATATTTGTATTGGAACAAAAGAGACTCAGATCAGTGGAATAGAATTAAGAATACAGAGGTAAGTCCTTATATGGCATTTTCATTTGTAACCAAGGGGCTCAGTGCCTGGAGTGAATAAGGAGAATCTTTTCAAGAAATAATGCTGAGAAAACTGGATAGCCTCATACCAAAAAATAAAATTAGACTAATGTTATACACAAAGGTTAATTCAAAAAGGATTAAAGATCTCAAGTGATTGGATCTGCCTCTATGAAATATAAAGAGGCACACATGAGTAGGACCCTCAAAGATCTTGATTTCAGAGGAGTCTTTAATGATACAACTCCATTGGCAAAGAAAACAAAAGCAGACGTAAACAAATAGGACTGTATCAAACTAAAAAAGCACTGAACTTTGGAAGAAATGAAATCTAAAATAAAGACACCCCGCTGATAAGAAGAGTGTATTCATACATCATACGTCAAAAAAGGGCTAATATCCAAGTTATATAAAGCACAACAATAACAGCAACAAAAAAAAAAAACACCTCAGTAAACTGGGAAGAAAAGTGAATAGACACTTCCTCAAAGAAGACAAAAAGATGGCCAACAGGGGAGATATATGAGGGAAACGTGTCATATGAAGGAAAAGTGTTCTTCATTACAGATAATCAGGCAATTTCAAATAAAGACAATTATGAGACATGACCTCACATCAATGAGGTGTCTATAGTTTAAAAAAGTCCAGAAACAAAACAAAATAAAATATTTTTTTTAAAGTCCAGAAACAATAAATAGTGACAGGAATGTGATGAAAAGGTACCTTCATTCACTGTTGGTGGAATGGTTATCTGGCTCAGTACCTTTGGGAAAATGGTATGAAAACTCAAAAAAAGAAATAAAACTTACATACAACCTGCCAATTCCACTCCTGGGCTTCTATCCCAGGAAAATAAAAACAATAATTCAAAAGGACATATACATGCCTATGTTCATCACAGCCTTATTTATAATAACCAAGTCCTGAAAATAACACAAGTGCCCAACAACAGACCAGCAGCTACAGAAACTCATTTATATGCACAATGGACTACTTAAATCAGCTCTGAGAACAGATTCAGTTTTGCAGTTTGGTGCGACTTGTATGGAATTGGATCACGCTGAGTAAAGTGTGTCAGAAAGTAAAAGACAAGTACCAGCTGATCTCCTTTGTACGCAGAATGTAAAGAAACAAAGGGATTAGACAGTTCCCTACAGAAACAAACCCTGAGAGATGATCTATTGAGCCAAGTATTTAGGAGGAGGGGTGGGTAGACAGGGACCTTGGAGAAGTGGTCGAGGGATCCTGACACATGGCCAAAGAAATGGGGCAGTGGCTCTGCAAGTGTGAATCATATTTGAGTTCTCTTGAAAACAATATTTCTCAATTTAAAAAATTAAAACAAATAGAGGCAGCATAAAGACCTAAATTCCTGCTTTGGCCTTTATTAGTTGTGTGACAGACAGAGCAAGTCAAATAACCTACCTAAGCCCCAATTTTTCATTTCTGAATGAATTTTAAGAACTTATGGGTGAACCCAGTGCCACAGCAGAACCTGGCAAGATACCCATGGTGTATCTGATATGCCAAAAATAGTAACAATAATGGACCTAATTCTCAACGAATGGAGACATTACTGGCGTCCCACTCGAGCAAATCAATGAACAATGGGAAGACAAGTTACAAGTGACAATAAATAAATATATATACACATATATACATATGTATATGTGTATGTATATATGTATACATATATGTATATATGCATATACATATATGTATACACGTATGTATATATGTGTATATATTACATATACATACACATATATACATATACATATGGTGCCCGCTCGAGCAAATCGATGATGAACGATTTCATCTGTATATATGTATATACATATGTATATATGTGTATATATAATATATACACATATATACATATGCATATGTATACATGTATATATATAGCACTAAGAATAATATCTCAAATACTGAGATTCCATGTGTCTTATGTTGTCTTATGTGTTGATTTAGAAGGCTCTTGGGTTGAGAGCCTTCTACTGAGACTCATACCACCTACACGGCAAAGCCTGGCAAGCTACCGTGTTTTATTTACTTTTTATGCCAAAGACTAGTAACTATTATGGACCTCAGTTCCATAACCTGAAGAATGGTTTCCGGCTCCTCCTGTCCCTGGAGCAAGTAGATGCCCTTGGGTTGCACTTGCTTGTGACAGGACTAATGGAGATGTTGCTGGAGTGCCCACTCAAGCAAATCGATGAACAATGGGAAGACAGTGATGTGTTGGATTCCTTTCTACCATATTCTAAATCCTTTACAAAATTAAGTTTTTAAGTTTCTCTTGAAAACAGAAAGCCTGCCTATTCTAGGCTAGCGATGGCCTCAAAACTGCTGACCCTGAAGGCAACCCTCCAGCTCAGTCCCTTCTCTCTTTGCCATGGCCCCCTGCACATATTCCCAGAACTGTTCCCTGCCCCTGTAAGCACTGTGGTTTATCTCCCCTGCTCTAAGAGGGTTTAAGTCAGAAAGTCTTTTCCAAGAGTAAGTTTAGTCCTGAGGTCCCCAGTCTGCCTGTTCATCTGAAAGGGCGGACATGGTGAGGACAGCGCTAACAGAAGGACTAAGCAGGGCACAGAATAGGAAGACCAGCTGTTAGGGTCTCACTCTGAAATCTTCAAGCATTTGGCGGATCTATAGGAAGATAAAAATAAATTCGGACACAGAATACAAATGAATACAGTGGATTATTTAAGGCTCCCTGCTTCTGTGAATAACTGAGAGTGAACTCAGTGGGGGAGAGGCACTTTTGCTAATAACAGCCTTGCAGAAGTGGCTCAGGCCAGGCTGAGCCAGTGGGAGTAAAGTCTGGAGGAGGCAGATGGACAGTCAAGATAAGAAAGAGGTTGAAAAAAGGAAAGAGGCCAGCATGGAGATCTGGCAGAAATATTAGATAGGGAAAAAAGAAAAGGCAATATGAATACACACAAAATTTAGTTCTGGGGCCGAGAGGACTAGCTCAGTGGCTTAGAATGTCTGCTGTGCCGGCCATGCAAGCCTAAATTCTCAAGTTCAGTATCTGGTGCAGTCACAGGCATGGAGAACAATTCTGGCAGGTCTGTTAATTGAACCTTTATATAGCTTAGATTCTCTTCCTTGAAGATAAAGCCTCTTCTACTGTAATCAAGTAATCTAGAAAATAGGAGCAAGATTTAAGTTCAGAATATAAATACTCTGAAGTAGGGGGCTGGAGCGATAGCACAGTGGGTAGGGCATTTGCCTTGCATGTGGCTGAATCTGGTTTCGCGCTCCTGGGCATCCTATATGGTTCCCTGAGCACTGCCAGGAGTAATTTCTGAGTGCAGAGCCAGGAGTAACCCCCTGAGCGTCGCCGAGTATGACCCAAAAAAGCAAAAAAAAAAAAAAAAAAAAATAAATACTCTGAAGTAGAGAAGCAGTGCTAGGAAAGTTTATGGGGTAGGAGGAACATGACATTTTTGATGATTGTCAATACTAATATTCTGTGTTCAGACAAAGGGGGAGGCTTTATTTTTTATAAAAATTTTCTTCACTTCACTTGTATCACTTGTCTTCCCGTTGTTCATTGTTTTGCTCGAGCAGACACCCAGTAACATCTCCATACGTCCTGTCACATGCTAGTGTAGCCCAAGGGCATCTGCTCGCTCCAGGAACACTAAGAGCCTCAGACCATTCCTTTAGTTCATGGGAATGAGGTCTATAATTGTTACTGGTTTTTGGCATATCAAATATGACACAGAGAGCTTGCCAGGCTCTGCCGTGTGGGTGGTATACACTAAGTAGTAGGCTCTCATCTTGTGTATTTACTGATGAGCCGCAACGGGAGAGATGGGTTTTTCTTCTGGGTGGAGCTCTGACGAGCTACGGAGTCAGGATGTTGAAGATGACTGCCCTCATGGTGTGGGGGTTCCTCTGGTGTGGCTGCAGTGCCCGGCTGCATTGGCAGGTAGCAGACAGGAGACAGGCTTGTCTACACCCAGGGGCTCTGCCCTGTGGGCGCTGGATGGCTGATGGTCTGACATAGAAAAAAGACAGGGCACCTTGGGATGAACCCAGAGCTATGGCAGAGCCTTGCAAGCTACCCATGGTGTATTTCATATGCCAAAAACTGTAACAATAATGGACCTCATTCCCAATGAATGGAAATGTTACTGGCACCCGCTCGAGCAAATCGATGAACAACAGGAAGACAAGTGACAAGTGTACTTCTTGTATATAAAAGAAACTGAAAAATAAATGGTGTTAGGATAGTTATTCACTTGCAAAGAGTGAAATTGGATGCTTATTGCATACCAGATTAAAAATTAACTAAAAATGATGCTAAGTGAAAGAAAACATATTTAAAGATTACATAGCTCAGCATGCAGGCGGCCACACCTGCCGGACTCAGAGCAGGGATTTGGGCACCTCCACTCATTCCCCAGACTCCGGGTTGGTGGTGTGGCCCTGAACTCCAGCCACCACAGCCAACTGCCGGAAGACAGACACTCCAGATCCACAACTGCGCACTCTAATGTGTTTTAATACCAGGTCCTTACCAGGATCTTTCTCATTTATACACTTTAATGATCATTCTATTTGCAACAAACTGGAGAGGTTATGGGGAATGAGGAATTGCGATGTCACACTAGAACTCATTATTAAATATTCATATAGAGACATCATACATTGTTAGTATCCATAGGGGAAGCCACAAAGTGTAACAGAAGAGAGAGAGCAAAATACAGGGACATAGACAAAGAGATAGACAGAGAAATAAAATGTGCCTGCAATAGGGGCAGGCAAGATTTAGGTGGTGGGGGCATGTTTGGGATATGGGTGGTGGGAATTGGTTCTGGTAGAGAGATGGGTTCTGGAACACTGTATGGCATAACCCAATTATGAATATCCTTTTTAATTGTATATCTAGCGTGGTATAATAAGAAATGAATTAAAAAATGGAAAAAAATAAAAGATTACATAGAAGGCCAGAGTTTAGTGCAATGGCTATGGAAGTTATCTTGCATGGCCAACCCAGGTTCAATGATGCCCAGCACCCCATATGGTCCCCTGAGTATTGCCAGGAATGATCCCTGAGTATAGAGCCATGAGTAAGTCTTGAGCACTCTTGGGTGCAGTCCCCCAACCAAAATAAATAAATAATTGAAAATTATGTAATATTTTGCTCTATATATGTCCAGAATAGACAAAATTTCAAGGGAGAAGGCAGATTAGTGGCTGAATAGATCAGAGGAGGGGTGGATAGGGAGTGACAATGAATGTAGATTCCTTCCTGGGGTGATGGAAATGTTCTGTCATATTGTGTTTCTGGTTGTAGAACTTTGTGAATTTACTAAAATCCACCAAATGGTACAATTTACCTCAAGGTGTTTAATGATATCTGAGTTATATAAGTCTATATAGATATTTTAGTTAGATTCTTTTCCAAGTAAAATTTATTTTTTTTAATTTTTTATTTTTACAATTACAAAGATATACAATTAAAAAGTTCATATTTGGGTTTTGGTCATACAGTGTTCCAGCACCCGTCCCTCCACCAGTGCCCATCTCCCACCACCAACGTCCCCCGGTTCCCTCCCCTCCCCAGTCCTCCTCCATGGCAGGTTCTTTATTTCTTTCCCTTTCTCTCTCTTTCTCTTTTCCTTTCCCTCCAGACTATGGATTACAGAACATACATTAAAGGGTTGTCATGTGTATCTTTTTGCCTCTATTTAATGCTCAGTTCTAGGTTGGCATTAGTACCCTCGACAATTGTTAGCACATTGTTCCATTTTCTGTCTTACCTAGCCTCTGACTCCCACACGTTTGTGATAATTTCCACCTTTGACAAGACCTCCTGATATATGTTTCACTTGACCTTGGATATTGGTATCATAATATGTACATTTATATCTATGTTATGCAGATAAATGCAGTCATTCTGTATCTGTCTCTCTCCTTCTGGCTAATTTCACTCAACATAATCTTCTCCATGTCCATCCATTTATAGGCAAATTTTATAACTTCATTTTTCCTAACAGCTGCATACATAGTATTCCATTGTGTAGATGTACCAAAGCTTTTTTATCCAGTCATCGATTTTCGGGCACTCTGGTTGCTTCCAGATTCTGGCTATTGTGAATAATGCTGCTATGAACATAAAAGTAGGGATGGTGTTTCCGCTGCATATTTTTGGTTTCCCAGAGTAGATTCCCAGGAGTGGTATGGCTGGGTCAAATGGGAGTTCAATTTCTAGTCTTTGGAGGAATGTCCATATTGTTTTCCAAAAAGGCTGTACCAGCCGGCATTCCCACCAACAATGGATGAGTGTCCCCTTTTCCCCACATCCACGCCAGCATTCCAAGTAAAATATAATTACATAGCATTAGCCTCCTTCATTTCTGTTTTTCTCTCAGGCTGATTATGTGGTGCCTGTGGAAGATGAAGATGAAAACTATATTCACCCCACAGAAAGCACTTCACTCCCTTCTGAAAAAGGTAAGAGCCCCTAAAATACTTTAGCAGTAGGTGGAGGTGCCCAGGCCTCCTGAGAACTAAGTGTGGGGGCAGGCGAGCAGTGCAGAAACAATGGTATCCAGGCATCTCCTCTCAGGCTACAGGGTTTGGCTGGTGGGGCAACCTAGAGAGAGTCATCTCTGTTTCAGAATCTCTGTTTCTGAATCTTTATATGACTTCCCTCTTCTATGATTTTATACTCCCATCCCAAATTATGAAAGCACTTGCCTCAGTAACTTTAGTTGACCTTACTTAGGATGGAGAATTCATAAGACCTAGTACTCACAAAAGTTGTATGAGCACAATGTTTAAGAGAACTGTTTTTGTTTTATATTCAAAAGATGGTAAAATTGTTTGCCATTTAGTGTGTGTATTAAACAATGTTCATTGTAGGGGCTGGAGAGATAGTACAGCAGGTTGGGCACTTGCCTTGCATGTGGGTAACCTGGGTTTGATCCAGGCATCCCATATGGACCCCATGCATCACCAGAGAGCTAAGTGTGGGGAGGGGTGAGGAGGAGTAATTCCAGGAGTAATTCCTGGAGTGCAGAGCCCCTGAGCATCACTGGACGTGGGCCCAAAATTAAAAACAAAAACAATCTTCATTGTAAAAACCTTTTCTTCTAAGGATACTTACATGTTTAATAAACGTTTCCCATTCTCCATCCCACAAACAATGGATAACCCATAGAGGAAAAGGCCCATAATTTCCACCCTTCATTTTTCTCATTGATGTGACAATGTCTTAATAGACTGCCCCTATAATCATCATCTCTCTATAAATATATATACATATATATACATATATATTTGTGTTCTAGCTCCCATGGTAATATAATGGGAGCTAGGTAATAATATAATATGATATGATATGATATGATATGATAGGGTATGATATGATATGATATGATACGATGTGATGTGATGTGATGTGATATGATGTGATGTGATGTGATATGATGTGATATGATATGATGTGATGTGATGTGACGTGACGTGGCGTGACGTCGACGTGACTGACATGACATGACATGACATGACATGATATGATATGATATAGAAATATATATATTTATGTGTTCTAGCTCCCATGGTGAACCGATCAACCAAGCCAAACAGCTCTGCGAAACCAATTTCCCTTCCAGCGGCAGCTTCAGGTATATGAGTGTGTGTGTGTGTGTGTGAGAGAGAGAGAGAGAGAGAGGGAGAGAGAGATCTAGTGTTTCAAATCTTTATTTCTGATTGTGAAATTACTGTATTTAAGGACTTGTTTTTAACTATTTCTAAATAAGATAAGCAACTCAGTTCCAATATTAATAATCACTGTTTCCAATTTTTAATACGCTAATACTATATGGGCAAAGGGTCTCTATAATGGCCACATGCAAGAATACCTCCCAGAACCTAAAACCAAGTCCTTTCCATAAAGAATGAATTAGACCAAAAGGCCATACACTCCTGACACCAGTAGGGAACACTAGGCTTTGGGGGCCAGCAGGGCAGAGAAACTAGGGAAGCAACCACACCTCTCGCCATGTGTCTGTATGTTGTTGAATGCTGATTTTATTTTAATTTCTGGAGGTTTGGGGAAAACACCCAGTGGTGCTTGGGTGCGATTTCTGGCTCTTGCTCAGGAGTGACCCCTGCCAGCACTTGGAGGGCATGTGCAGCATTAGGGATCATGCCAGGTTGACCATATGCAAGGAAAGAGTTTTACTGCTCCCCAGCTGCCAGTTTTTACCTTTTGACTTTTCACTTTTGCCTTTTTGGGCCTTTTAGCTTGTGGCCTTTAGCTTTTAGCTTTGGCTCCTGTGGCTTTTGTCTTTTTGCTCTTTGGCCTTTTACTCCTTCTGGGTAGGGACTCAGCTCGGGTGAGATTCTCTCTTTGTTGGGAGACTTAGGCTCTTTTGTATGGTCTAAGTTTGGACCACAGCTAAAGTTTGTATATATTTATTGTTATTATATTGTAGACTTGCAGACATGGGACAGAGCTGCTACTGGCTCTCCCTGTGACCAGCCACTCACGAGGCACCCGGGAGGGATGGTGGGTTCTAGCCCTGGCCTGCCACCCCAGCAGAGCCTCGCAACAAGCCAGACGACCCCCCCGACTCCATGGGGGCCTCTCTCCCTCTCTTTTCCTTCTCTTACATATTGTGGGTTGCAATACATACACTTAGAGGCCATCATCTGCATTTTTTGCCTGTATTTAATGCTCAGTTCTAGGTTGGTATTAGCCCTTTCGACATTTATTCGCACATGTTCCCTTCTCTGTCTTACCTAACCTCTGATTTCCACACGTTTGTGGTAATTCCAACTTTTGGTAACAGTTTGTTTTTAAACCTTAATGTTCCAGCATCAATCCACCACCAGTGTCAATGTCCAGCCTCCAGTGTCCCCAAGATACTCACCTCAGCATCCCTGCAGCTGGCCACCTTGTCAGGCACAATGCTTTTCACTGAGATTTTTTCTGGTTTACAATGCTATTAATAATTTTTTGCACATAATTTCAATACCATACCCATCATCAGTGTAGCCCCTTCATCCTCCAAGTACCCCAACATCCCTCCCTCTCAATTCCCATCACCACCACCAGCAACTCAATTGTGTGGATCAGTGCTCCCAATACGTTGACCGGCATTTTTCAGCTTGGTTGTTGAAATTTGGATCTCTTGTTTTCAGTTTTGCTTGCTCTGTAGTTTGTATATTTAGCTATACCACTTCTTCACACCCACCAATGTATCTAATTCCCCTAGACCCCTAGTCCCTGTTGCTTTCCATCTGCCTCTTCTTACTTCCCTCCTCAATTTCTTTCCTTCTCTGTTCTTCTTCTTTTCCCTATTCTCTCGGACCAACGGTGATATAGGCATCTTATTTTTAATATGTTTCATTCCCTCTATATACCACAGGTGAGTGAGATCATTCTGTATTTGTCCTTCTGGCTTACTTCATTCACACGATATATTCCGGTTCCATTCAGATTGCAGTGAACTGCATGATTTAATTGATCCTTACCATCCCATTGTGTATATATACCATATATTCATGATCCACTCATATCTCATTGGACACCTAGATTGGTTACATATTTTATCTATTGTAGACTAATGAATAACAGCATGCTTACATCTTTTATAATGAATTATTTTGTGTGTTGGAGGTTGATACCCATATATGGAATTGCTAAGTTGTATGGCAGCATACTGTCTTTAATAAAGGTTAAACAAGACAACATTGGGTGTTGGAAGAAATCTATACCACTTGCTCTCCTGCCGCTGACCTGGGAAATCAGCTCTCAGATCAGGGATCTCTGTATCAGAACTGTGCAGAAACAGAAGAGAGTGCTCTCAGGGGAAGCCTGGAGACCCTCCCTAGTAAAGTACATAAGAATGAATTTCAGAGAGAGAGAGAGAGAGAGAGAGAGAGAGAAAAGACAGCGGAAGAGCCTGCCATTGAGGCAGGGTTGGAGGGAATGGGAAGGAAACTGGGGACACTGGTGGTGGAAATGTACACTGGTGGAGGGACAGGTGCTAGAATATTGTATGACTGAAACCCAATCATGAACAACTTTGTAACTGTGTATCTCACTGTGACTCCATTGAAATAATTAATTAATTTTAAAAAATTTAAAAAGTAAATAAATTCTGAAGGCAGAGGTCTGTCTCCTGAATGCCTCCATTTCTTAATTCCAGCCCTCCCCATGCTTTCCACAGAGCAGGTTCTCCGGAATTCTCTCCCTCAAAAACTAAAACAAAGCACAGTGAATCAGTCTATATCTATATAGTGTGTCCCCTTTAAATTCATCAGAAATTAGAGACTTGTAAATGCAGAAGGTTATTTATTGAGTTCCATTTAGTTCAGTGAATTTTATGTCTGACTGAGCCCAAAGTCCAAGCCTGAAAGGAGGCAGCCTCGGGCTGCCGAGGATTGCTGACTGAGCTCTGGCCTCACACCGCAAGGCCGGGAGAGAGCTGCTCTCCCAGCAGTGAAACTCTGCCTAGCCCCTCTCTTCCTCTCTCATCATGACTAGGAAAGGAGTGGGTAAGTTAGCTGCTATGGACAAGGCACTCTGGTTCCTTCTGACTCAGAGACATGAGAGTTAGATAATATTTTTCCATTTGTCTGGCTTTTTCCCTTTGTACAATGGGACCATAATCCCTCCTGACTCAAAGATGAAAAAATGAGTAGCCTCCGAAGGTGACTTAGGTGTGTGAATGGTATTAAAGGTGCTCGTGAAAGACCAGTTGCTGGTGATCTGCAGGAGTGATGAGTCTCTGACTCTGTCCTTAGCACTTCTGGAGCAACTGTGGGATACAGAGATACAGATGCAATTAAGAGTTCCTGGCTTCCATTCATAGTTACCCTGAGGGAGAGTCTCACAGCCAAAAGTCGGGGCCTGTGCAATTGTCCCATGGCTGAAAAGAGGTCACTTAAGAACTGTTAAGATGGAGTCCCTAATTTACATCCTAGAATGAGCTTATAAATGAGGCATTTGAAAAGGCTTTCATCACCTTTGTCTGCAAGTTTTCTCCAATAGCTTCAATAATCACCCATGTCTGTTTAGCTGAAAGTAACGGCCAAATAGGACTGTATCCCTAAGGCTTCCAGAAAGGCCAGTCTCACAGTGACCAAGAGTCCAGGTTCAGTGCTCAGGTCTAACTCCAGCCTATGTGTGCACAGGTCGAAACGGCGGGACATGGGATGCAAAGTCACCGTCTTCACCTATGGCACCATGCCCTCTGCCCAGGGTCGGGTGAGTATCTGCTGCAGAAAAGTGGCTCTGAGAGAGCCAGGTGGATGGGCTCCACCACTCAGGGCCTGCCTAGAATCCAGTTTCCTCTAATAAGTGGGACCTGTAGTGCTTTGCTGCTGTTTCATCTGGAGGCACAAAGCTGCCCAAGCTCATACCAGGTACCCCCTGCACTACAATAGGTGTGTTCTGGAAATATATCCTACTGTTGTAGTCCATCCACTCTCAGGATATGTTGCTGAAAGTTTTTCTAAGGGTGTCTGTGCTGAAATGAAAATTTAGCAGACTTGGCCGGAGACAGTAGTGTGGTTAGGGTAATGCCAAGCATGTACTAGACCCTGCTTAATCCCCAGCATTGCATGGTCCTCTAAACATTACCAGGTAGTGGCCTTGGAGGCCCCAAGTACCATAAGTGTGGCTCTGACGACCCCCAACACTGCTGTAGCCCCAGCACTGCAGGACCTAAGCAAGTTCACTACTTTGGACCCTTGTACGAAACCAGGCCCAGTTGGCTGAGAATGACCAGTGGGACCTCCTGGGCACTGTTTGTGAGGACCCCACCACTCCCCAAGCTAGCAGTCTTTCCTCCTATGAAAATTTAGACAGATCTTGGGTTCACTGACCAGTCCAAAGTACCAGCACTTAACTATCTTTGACACACTAATAGGTTTTAACTTTGCTTCAGCTTCTCTTTCAAGTAGCTGGTGGTCTATGAGAAAACACGTCCACGTCCCACCATCACCACCATTACACCACACACACACACACACACACACACACACACAACACGAGGCATTTTCTTCAAAACCATAGTCATTCTTTCTTAATGAACATGAAAGAATTTTGTAAACAGGTGAGTGTTGTCATGCATTAAAAAGTGACCCCATAAGTTTATATTGGTTCAGTAGGTAATTCACAGTCTTGAAACTGTGCTAATAAAGTCCATTTCTGATAGTGTTAGGTTTAAATAATACATAAGGAACCTAGCCCAGTGACATGAAACTCAGAGGTACCTGGGAATTCATTCTCTGTTATTCTTCCAACTTCCAGCCAAAAAAAACTAAAAAGCTTGAAGAGATAGACATGCAGTCTTTGATATAAACCCTTGAGAAAACCATAGAAACTCAGCCCTGGGGCCAGACCAATAGAACATCACATAGAGCACTTGCCTTACACTTGGCAGACCAGGCCCAATCCCTAGCACTGCATATGGTACCCCAAGCCCTGAGCAGAGCAAGGAGTAAGCCCTGAGCACAGCTGGATGTGCCTCCCCCAAACAACAAAACAAAAACCAAAAAATCCTCAGTCTGTATTAGAATCAAGACAAATCAAAATGTTAACATAGAGAAGCATTCAGGACCACAGGTCATAGTGGTTTTCAGACATGTGCAGGCCTTGGTTAAGAATTGAATCTTAGGCAGACCACACAAGTATATTCGCCTAGAAGCAAGGTGTAAGCTGGCATGGAAGGTGTGTAATGGTGTGGGGGGTGGTACCTGTACAATATCACCTCCATGACATCTTCCTCTCTCCACCCACCCCACCTCCATCACACCTTCCTCTCTCCACCCTTTGTCCTCAGCACTCACCGTGGGCGGCTGTTGGAGGAGGTTCTCCCAATATACGCCTATTCAAAACACACCTTGAAAACACTGATTCTAGTCTTCATTTGTACAAACAAGGAAAGAAAAAACTCAGACTAACCTCACAGTTCGGAGAAATATATTTGGGATCATGAAATGATTAGTAAAACTTGAATCAGAGCACAATTATGCCAACTGCTGGGCCCTGGCACTCCGCTTATTGCCAAGGACGCCTTGCCATCTGTCAGTGGACTCTTGCTCAGACCAGTGGAGTCCAAATGCTGCTTCCCTCCCCACCCTTTCAGGGTGAATTTCCTACATGCTCCTGGGGTTTTCATTTTCAAATTAGAGGGCAAAACAAATAGTGGTTGGCTCCACTTTGTTATGTTTTAACAAAGCCCATTTCTTTTCACCCTCCAGGAAGAAAACAACAGTTCCCCTGAAGACAGTAAGTTAATTTTGCTCTTAAACACACACCTCTTATTTCCCATCATATTTATTCTTCCCACTTATGGAAAGTTGGAGAAGCTTCTAGGTAAGATAGACATTGAAATTAATCCTAGTCTCTGGAGTTGTTCCCTGACAGCTCAGGGGGAGGTTGGGGTGCTCAGTTAGCCAGGGAAAGTACTGCAGTGTCCTCACTTCACCCCCGAGGCTTACCCGAGTCTGACCAGCATATCACAGACTGTTGGGGCTCCCTGCCTCCTAAGATATATGTGCCTTTCCCTATACCTGCAGCTCACCTTGGCCCAGAGGCTACTGCATGACACTTGTGTTCAGGTACACAAAGCTTGACCAAACTCAAATTCCGGGCCAGAACGTGAACTACCTGGTTGTTGTAGGAAGCCTTCCGTGCACTGGCACCTACCGTAGCCTAACATGTAATCACTTAGGCCAGTTGCCAGATACCACCAGCACTAGTGCAGCTGCTAGCGGTTGTGGTATCCTTCAAGCCCAGGTGATGGGTCAGGGAATTCCCTATGCCAAGACAGCATACCTCTTCCAGGAGACATCTCTGGTCAATTACCTCTTAGGTCAAAGGTTAGGTCGAGGACATGTGTTTTATGGTTGTTCTTATGATTGAAAGAATGGATATAAATCAAAGAAAAGTTCTCCCAAAAATATTTATTTTAATAATATAATAATATTGCTTTCTCTTTTCCACATTCCACTATAATGAATATCCCTGCACACCCCCATTTTTTTAACTAGGTTACTTCTCAACAGAATGCATCAAGTGTCTGTGAAGGTAAATCTTTATTATTTTGAAGGATGAATTTCCTCTGAAAGTTATTCATATGATTTGTATATAAACTAATTTGTAAATAAATTTTATTATGAAGGAGTTGTAAATACGAAGCTCAGTTTTATCAACAAAATGGCTTTCATTTTGTAGTGGGTCATAGGTCAGGATCTGAGCTTGCTAGTGGTGTCTTTGGAGGAGATCACACACTCCAAACCCACCTATCTGTGGACATATTACTATGACTTTGTACTGGTATTAAGATTGAAAAGCTACTAATATATCTTAGAACTGACAATTTAATTAAGGTAATAGAATTTCCAAAATTCTTATTTTGGGGATAAGTTCTTTTCTAGGTTCGCAAAAAATGTTTTTCAGAGTTCAATGTTTGCCTTTTTATTACATATTCAAATATTTTCTTTGTTTTAGCATAACCCTCAAACTTCACCTATGTTCTTTGTAGGACATGTGTTCACATTTTAAATACATTTGTATTTGAAAAGTACTGAAGATGGGGGAACTAGAAGAAATTATAAAAACAGGATGTATCTCAACACTTAAATACAATAGTAGAAATTAGTCTTGCACCTAATGCCACATTTGAAGGGTTGTTCAACCAATGCTGAAAACTCAGTGAGGATTCTCCTCGGTCCCTATGCTTTTTGAGAAGTTAAGAAAATTCTGTAGTTATTCCAGGCACCTTAGCATACAACGCCCTGATCCCTCAGATGACAGACATTTTCTGAATGTGCTCTACACAACTCACCTGTCTGCTTTCCCTTGCTCCATTAGATTTTTTCATATTCATCTCCCACATCTTTCTTCCAGGCTGTTTCTGATGTATTATTTTCTTTCTGTCTTGCTTTTCTCTGCCTGTTCTTTAACACTTTTTCTGGAGAGTCATTTATGCCTGTTGAGCAGGAGCATGATAGTGCTGCTTTCCGTGGAGTCACTGTAGAAAGTAAGTTAAACCCTGTGCAATTCCATGGCTTTGGGATTGCCACCACCACCCCTGCCCACCAAAACCAGCAGAAGATAGGTTCATGGCCTGCCCTTGAGACTCAAGTGTACTCATTGCAAAAGGGCTCCCAGCACAGGGACTGACATGTGTCCCTTTAATGGCATGTAGAGACAATGCTGTCCAACCCTGAAGCAGGCCAGTAGCCATGTCTAGCTTTGGAAGAAGGCATGCAGAAGTGCAGGGCTAGGGCTGGTGCATGTTCATGGGTCACACCTGGCAATGCTCAGGGGTTACTCCTTGCTCTGCACTCAGTAATTACTCCTGGCGGTGCTCAGGGGACCATATGGGATGCCGGGGATCAAACTTGGGTCGGCTGTGTGCAAGGCAAATGCCCTACATGCTAGACTATCCCTCTGGCCCTCCTTCTGGAATTCTTAAACAGTAACAATAAAACATTGGCACGTGATACATTGTGACAAGTTCACAAGGAAATGGGCATAACATATTATGTTGAAATCAAGTGAACTTTGCTACTGGACCATGAATGAATGGCTACTGGCCTGCTTCAGGGTTGGACAGCATTGTCTCTACATGCCATTAAAGGGACACATGTCAGTCCCTGTGCTGGGAGCCCTTTTGCAATGAGTACACTTGAGTCTCAAGGGGCAGGCCATGAACCTTTCTTCTGCTGGTTTTGGTGGGCAGAGGGTGGTGGGGGGGCAATGTGGGCTACATTGGCACGTGATAGGGTCCAATGGAAATGTTACTGGCGCCAGCTCGAGCAAATCAATGAATAACGGGATTCAAGTGATCGATCAACAAGCAAAACAGTTTATGTGGCAGCTCACAATAATATGTCACAAACTTGAAATACAATATTTTACCTGTCACTCTGAAATCTATATATTATCACTTACTTAACTCTTTCAGTTCTTTACTACTCTCATTCTTTTTCTTATTCCTATAGAAGAGAATCAGTTGTCCTCAAACTTTCTTCCATGCAGGAGACATACCCATGGACATATATAGATTTTAGTATGGCCGTGACTAATATGAAGGAGATAAAGCATTACAGTGACTTGTAAACCCATTCATTCATGGTCCAGTAGCAAAGTTCACTATGATTTCAATATAATATGTTATGCCCATTTCCTTGTGCACTTGTCACAATGCTACACCTTCCTCTATTACCAAGAACACAGTGAAATGCATATGAGATAACCTAGAATTTGCCTAACTACTCAAGAAGAGTAGATAATCCACAAACTCTGATATTTTACACCCTGTAAATAATTCCTTATGCTGGTTATGGAGACATGCCAGAGTGTGACAGCACATGTTGGAAGCGCACAGTGAAAGGAAGGCAACTCGCTCATTCACTCCCTACCTCAAAAGTCCAGACCACCTGAGTGCAATGGCCATCACATTGCCGAGAAATTGAGGAAAGAGGCTGGCTGTGGTGCCTGTATCACCATTGGGTGGGGGTCCTACTCTTCGTAACACAAACATGTCCCTAGACAGATCACAAGTATGCAATCAACATCCAAGTAAAAACATTTTCCTGGGAAGAACTCTGACCAAATCAGATTGATGTTGCTGAATTTGGGCATGCAGCAGACATTTTAATCTAAACCTAATATTACAATTTTTCTCAAATAGAAAAACCTATACCTGCTGAACGTCACAGAGGGTCCAGTCACAGACAAGAAGCTGCACAGTCACCAGTATTTCCTCCTTCCCAGAAGTAAGAATCCTTTCCTTTAGAAATAAGTTGTGTTTGTGGGTGTGTTGGGGGGGAGGGGAGGCATTGGAGAAATAGTACAAAATGTGGAATTTACCTTGCAGGTTCCATCCCCAGCACCCCATAGGGTCCCCTGAGCCTGCTAGGAGTGATCCCTGAGTGCAGAGCCAAGTAGAGGTGGAAGGAAGGAAGGGAGAAAGGGACGGAGGGAGGGAGGGAGGAGGAGGGAGGAAGAGAGGGAGGGAGGAGGGAGGGAGGAGAGGGAGGGAGGGAGGGAGGGAGGGAGGAAGGAGGAAGGAAGGAGGAAAGGAAGGAAGGAAGGAAGGAAGGAAGGAAGGAAGGAAGGAAGGAAGGAAGGAAGGAAGGAAGGAAGGAAGGAAGGAGGGAGGAAGGAAGGAAGGAAGGAAGGAAGGAAGGAAGGAAGGAAGGAGGAGGGAGGGAGGGAGGGAGGGAGGGAGGGAGGGAGGGAGGGAGGGAGGAGGAGGGAGGGAGGGAGGGGGAGGGAGGGAGGAGGGAGGGAGGGAGGGAGGGAGGGAGGGAGGGGGAGGGAGGGAGGGAGGAGGAGGGAGGGAGGAAGGGGAAGGAAGGAAGGAAGGAAGGAAGGAAGGAAGGAAGGAAGGAAGGAAGGAAGGAAGGAAGGAAGGAAGGAAGGAAGGAAGGAAGGAAGGAAGGAAGAAAGGAAGGAAGGAAGGAAGGAAGGAAGGAAGGAAGGAAGGGAAGAAGGAAGGAAGGAAGGAAGGAAGGAAGGAAGGAAGAAGGAAGGAAGGAAGGAAGGAAGGAAGGAAGGAAGGAAGGAAGGAAGGGGAAGGAAGGAAGGTAGGTTCCTGTGGCTCACTGGTAGAACATATGCTTTACGTGTGTGAGGTCTGAGTTCTGATCCAAATTTTAAAAAAAATAGAAACAGCTTCCTCATTGCAGCAAGAATTAACATTTGATTTACTACACTGAGGGTGGAAATGTGCTTAGGGAAGATGTAAGATATCATTGCTTTGCAAGTTACGTTTAAAATGGTTGAAGTAGGCAGCAACTTTAAAAAGAACTGATTAAAAGCAAAAAGAAACCTAATATTCAGGTTACCTATTAGACCTAAATCTAATACTTTAGTCAGACTCTTCTATTTGCAGAACAAAAAGGAACAATTTTACTTAGCTTGCAGACTTTTAAGTTCACCTATTTTAAAATGTTCTTTTTTATTTTTTTAAAGTTTTATAGGCTATTTGTATTGACTCCTGCTGAGGCTATTTGGAGCATCTTTCCTGTAATCAAAAAGTCAAACTTAAACCTCTTATGCTTTGCCTATTAACTAATCTGAAATTCTTTCTTTCAGGCACATGCCCCAGAAACCTGTCCCTCTGCCAAGTAAGTACAACAAAAAGTCAAAGGAAGCAATAGCAATCCCCACGACAGCAGTATCTTCATGTCTAAGCCACATATTTATAACACAACACCCACTTCCAGCTGAAGCATCTTAGGAACCTCTAGCTCTTTTCCTTATCTGTAATTAGGTCTCAGAACATTTAGTTTTTTTAGGAGTTGTTTTGGAAAGCATATGGCTCTGTCAAAAAATGTAGTATTATTGATATTTTACTGGTCATACAAATTATTCTTCATTATTTTATTTTTATTCACTTGATCACTTGACATCATGTTATTCATAGATTTTCTCAAGTGGGCGCCAGTAACATTTCCATTTGACCCTATCATGTGCCAGTGTAGCCCAATGGCATCTGCTTGCTTCAGGAATACAAAGAGCCTCAAACAATTCGTTCAGGGTCTTGACAAAGAAGTCTGACCATCTTGTAGGTGGGCAGCCACGTGATCTTTCGACGTCCCATGGGATCCAGTCAGTAATGGCTCTAATCCAGCGGTCATCTCCAAATCGCATTACATGTCCAGCCCATCTGATTTTTTATGCCTTGGCAAACAAGACAGCATCCCTGACTCTGGATCATTGATGGAGGTCAGAACTCCGGATTCCCTTCTCTCACTTGAGTGAGGCGTGATATTCCAAGCATAGCTCTTTTGATTCCTCTTTGGGAGACCTGAATAGCATTCTCATCCTGCTTTCGTAGGGCCCAGGTCTCTGAGGCATATGTTAATGCAGGGAGAAAGGTGGAGTCAAAGAGATGTGCCCAGAGCCGGAGGTTCTTTGTCCTTTTAGCTATTTCTTTGATGCTCTTGATGGCATTCCACACCACTCTCTTCCTCCTGTGCAGCTCAGGTTTTAGGTCATTCATCATGTTGAGTTCTCGACCTAGGTACACATAACTGCTGCATTGAGAGATGTTTGTTCCATTGAGAGTGAATGGGGCCTCTGGAACTAAGTTCATTTTTCATAAACATTGTTTTGTTGAGATTCAGCTGTAGACCTATCTTTCCACATTCTCGGTCAAAGTCAGCCAGCATTTGTGCCGCTTGGCTAATGTTTGGTGTTATTAGAACGATGTCATCAGCGAAGCGGAGGTGGTGTAGTTGCCGACCGTCTATCTTCACTCCCATTCCTTCCCATTCTAACTGTCGCATGACATTCTCGAGGGTGGCGCCGAAGAGTTTTGGTGAAATGGTATCACCCTGCCAAACCCCTCTTTTGACATCAATGATCACTTCCTTGTAGAATGGTGAGATCCTGGTGGTGAATCCATAATACAGCTCACGAAGGATCTTGATGTATTGGGTTTGAACGCCCTGTTTGGCTAGGGCTTCGATGACCACTTCGGTCTCCACAGAATTAAAGGCTTTCTTTAAATCAATGAACGTGAGACAGAGCGGCATCTTGAACTCCCTACAAACCTCAGTGAGCTTGGTTACCATGTGGATATGGTCAATTGTGCTGAATCCTTTTCAGAAGCCAGCTTGCTCACATGGTTGTCCTTCATCTAATGTTCTGCCAATCCTGTTCAGGATGACTCGAGTGAACAGCTTGTAGATGACAGACAACAGGCAGATGGGGTGATAGTTGCCAATGTCGTGGATGTCTCCCTTCTTTGAACAGTAGAACTGTCCTGCTGGTTTTCCATTGGGAGGGCACCTTGCATTCAGACAGGTAGCATGTGAAGAGCCGAGCCAGTGTATTGATGAGTACTGATGGCAGATTCTTCAGGTGTTCGGGTCTGACTTTGTCTGGGCCTGGTGCTGTTCCCTTCTTTACCGACAAAATGGCATGTCGGATTTCAGAAGGGAGAATGCTGGGAACGACATATCCATCCTGCGAGAATTTGGTATGTGGGCAGGTGGACGTGGCTGTCATAGAGATCCGAGTAGAAGTCATGGATAATCTTCTCCATTGCCTTTCTGGAAGATGTGAGAGATCCATCAGGGGCATCAGAGGGCAGTCATCTTGGTCTTATAGTTGGCAAAGGACAGGTGGGCATTGCGAATGCTTTTCCCAGCTTCTGCTGCATCTTCCAGTATTTCTGCTCTTCTCTCTTGAGGTCTTCCTTTATCACTTCTCTGCACTGCTTTGCGAGCTTTGACATTAGCATTTGGTTGCCTGAGGCTCGCGCCTTGCCACGTTGGTGAATGAGCTCAAGAGTTTTTGAAGACAGGCGTCCTTTGTGGTCTTTCTCTCTCTCTGCATTCTTCGCACAATCATGGAGGTGCTGAACCAGTCGGTTGTATTCTTCATCGATGTTGTCAATGATGGTATCTTCCCATGTTGCCGCAATGGTGCCAAAGAGTTCCCAGTTGGTGGTCATTCTGGGAGTTCTCTTCTTAAACTTTGCAGCCTTTCTCCCCATTGCGTGAAGTAGAATTTTGCATGAAGGAGATGGTGGTCCGATCCTGTTTGGAATTTTGGGACAACAGCGACATCGGTCAGGCAAAACTGTCGATTGAAGATGATGTGGTCAATTTCATTGTGGAACTGTCCACCAGGAGATTCCCATGTCCAACGTTTCGATTCAGCCTTCTGGAACTGTGAGTTCCCATGAATGGTCTTGGTGGACATGATGAACTCAGATAGTCTCTCACCCTGTTCGTTCCATTCTAGGCCATGGGTCCCGATGTGGAGTTCTTCAGCCAATCTTCTCGGTCCTATCTTGGCATTAAAATCACCGACTATGATCTTGTAGAAGGTGTGATCTTCTTTATAGAACTCCTCCAGTTCCATGTAGAATTTCTCAATTTCTTCTTCCTTGTATGTGGATGTTGGTGCATAGACAACAAAGATAGAAACTGCTGGCAGTGGGCCACATCTCTTCAAGTGTAATCATCCTATCCAGTTTGTTAGGCATTCAAATGAATCCATGCTTATGGCCATGTTCGTGTTGACAAGGACACTGGCACCACCGACACTGCTTTTTGTCGCATGTTCCGAGGAACAGTTCTTCCCATGTCAGAAATGGCGTGATGCGATTGATGCCTCCTCGTCTCAGTCAGACCAATGATGTTGTACTTGATCTTTCGTGCTTGCACCATCAGGTCCTCAATATATGCTTCCAAATGCCAGCGTACATGCATTGAAAGTACAGTCATTTTAGTCCTTCTTCGCTTTGGCAGCCTAGTTTGGCCCTGAGATTTTATCAGCCACTCCTAGTTCATCCTTCTTAGTGCTGCCGTATTAAGGGCTCTTTCATGGTTGGGGAAATAAACATT
>JAJIBD010033323.1:0-28030 GCA_021461705.1 Cryptotis parvus | reverse complement strand
ACACACACACACACACACACACACACACACACACACACTACACTCACACACAAAGCCCAAAATAGATCTTGGGCTGGGGATACAGTTCAATAATTGAGCACTTGCCATACCTGAAAGGCATGTGGTTTGATCCTGAAATTGATCACTACTACTACCATTACTACTACTACTACTATCACTACTTACTACTGCTGCCGCTGCTGCTGCTGCTGCTACCTCTACTACTACTAATTCCTCTTCCTCCTCCTCCTCCTACTACTACTACTGCCGCTGCTGCTGCTACTGCTGCTGCTGCTGCTACTGCTGCTGCTGCTACTACTACTACTACTACTACTACTACTACTACATTACTACTACTACTACTACTACTAAATAACATGTCCAGACCTGATGAAATCTGGCCCGCGGGACCTGGGCAATGTCCATGCAGCAGTTCTTTAGCCCCTGCTTCAGGTACATGCCGGCCCTGTCCCTATAACACACCAGCCCTCCACCTTACCTGTTTCAGTCTCGGGTCTTGGGCAGGTTTCAGAAAGGACTGTTAGCTCACAAGTCTAGGAAGCCACACCTTCTTCCTGAGAAAGCCGAACAAAAGTAGGGCACCTGAAATAGGCACCCACCAAGTTGCCTAGCTTCACGCACCACCTTGGCTTTCCCATGTCAATTAAAGTAATCAGTTGGGCCAGGTAAAGGGATCCAGCCACCTTTCTGGATCAGACTAGCCTCCTTCAGAAGTCAAGCCGCGTCCTGCCTAGACCTCGCTTTTGCTCTTCACCCCTTTACACACCTCTTCCTCTCTCAGGAGCTCCCTCCCTGAGAACTGTTGATTGATTCATTAGAAAGCAGATGGCAGACCTTGGGCTCAGTGCTCAGGGTGTACCACAACATGAAACTGAGCCAGCATTCTCCGGCCAGCAGAGCTTGATTCAAGCCCACTGAGCCTCTCCCAGCCCTCTTTTTCTCTCTCTTTAAAAAATCTGTTTTATCTCGTGCTCTTCTAATGATATGCAGAGGTTCAGCCTCCTTTGGGGTTTACGCCTGTAAATGCTCCCCTAGATAGGCGCCACGGTGAGGTAGGAGAGGCAGAGGTCCCTGAGCCCTGCTTGGCCTCACTCGCCCACCTCCCTCCAAGCCTCACTCCGATGCTGCCTTTGGGGTGCAGTTCTGTCACCAGGATGAAACCCTGCAGGCCCTGGAGCATGGTGCCTGCCTTGCTGACAGTGATTATGAAAACCCAGACGAAGCACTCTGACTCTATGCTGCCAGCTTGAGAGCTGGCGATGACAGCTACGAGCCACCACTCCGCCGAGCAGGAGACCTGGACGGTCTAATTCCCGCCCTGCCCTTCAATACCAGGGGCGAGTATGTAGGTGAGGCCTTCCCCAGACCCTAGGTTGCGAGAACCCAGGGCAGCAGGAAGTGGGGAAGGCCAGGCATCAGGGGTAGGAGGAAACCCGGCACTCTGCTGCCAACCTCCTGCTCACCACACCCCAGAGCTGCCAGCGGTCACTACTGGAACAGAGCAGCCCGCAGGCAGCAGGCAGGTCTGAACAAGTAGGGCAGGACCTTCCAAGTGGGCAAAAGAGTCAGAAACTGCAGCCAACTGCCCCACTGTAGCCCACTGCATCCTCCAGCACCTAGCCTACAGTGGTTGCATCTCTGGGCTCCCCAGTGCAGAGCCTGTGATATCTCAAGACATACGATTTGGTGAGTTAACCTGCAGAGGAGCCACAGCCCAAAGTCTCAGAATGGTCAGGAAACTCTTTAACCCTGACTTGGCTGGGCCTCCCCAGCAGCTCAGATTTGTAGGTCCATGAGGCCTGGGCTAAGGTATTTTTAACAGACACCTAAAGGGCTATATAAGCAGGATTGAACATCAGGGCCCTGCAGAGTCCCAGGAGCAAAGTGAACCCACGGGGAAGGGTGTCCAGGGAAACCCTATATGTCTGGGGTCCTTTATCCTGGTTATACCTACTGTCCTGGCTAAGTGCCTCCTGACACATTCTGGTTTCCATGATTATAAGTCTGTATTTACTTTGATGTTTTAAGCCTGGACCCATCACTGTATCCCTATAAGGAATGTCCTTAATGATCTTTGGGCTACGATCAGATGTGGGTGATTTATTACCTTGGCCCAGGAAGGCCTGGAGACCCTTTCTTCACCTTAGGCTTTGCTGTTATTGTACTTTTTTGACAATCGATCGAGCCAGAGACAGTCTCCGCCCCTTCAGCAAGAGTCTGCCCAGTAAGCCCAGCTGGCCTTTGGCGAAGCAAGACAGCCATCCACAATGCCGCCCCAGCGCTCTGCAGAAGCCCCAAGTCCCACCCAACCCAAAGAGCTCTTTTTTTGAGGATGAGGTAAAAGTCTGTCCTGAACTCCCAGATGGGAGCAGGCTGCAGTGGGAGGGGTCTCATTTCTGCCCTGCTGAGGGCCAGCATTACCACCTTACCCTTCTGCACTCCCTCACCCACACTGTTATGCTGAAAGGATGTGGTTCCTTTTGATGCCATTTTAAGCATTTTCACATACCAAAAGCGAATCATAATCTTAAAACTGGGTCGTGATTTCTCATCCCTTCTTTTTCCTGGTTTCCTGTGAACTTTCTCTTGCTTCTTTAAAGTATGTCCCTGTCTTTGTCCTCTCTTTTGCTTCTCTCTTCCTGTCCGGCCTCACTTGCCTCCCTTCCTTCCTCTCCGCATCTCTGAGACACAGTAAGTACTTAGATATTGTCAGTCTATAGGATGATCCTGCATTAACCCAGAGAGAAGCTCCTTTCCTCCTGCTCCGCTATCTCTAGAATACTCTGCAGACTGTGGGAGCACAGGCTCTGGGTGCAAAGCTTCCCTCACATTTATCAGAATCTATTTCATGAGTCTTCTTCCTTATGGAATCGCTCCTGCTTGAGATGAACAGTAGACTCATTCAGATTATTGTAGGAAAAACTAATAATGTCTAAAATGTTATGAGTCTCAGAGGAACTTGCATTTTCACTTAATACAAAGGCAGGCCTTTAAACTTAGCCATTATTAAAATTAAAAAAAAAAAAATGAGGGAGCCAGAGAGAAAAGTCCATGGTGGAGGCATATACTTAGCATGCAGCCTGGTTTGAATCCTTGAGGCGCATGGCTCCTAGCGCCTGCCATGGTACACCCCCCATAAAAACCCTATGAATTCTTCCATTTGAGATGTAAAATAACATAGAGGATAAAATCAGGGCTGGAGCGATAGCCCAGCAGGTAGGCATTTGCCTTGCACTGGCAGCCCATGCCGCCCGGGTTCGATCTCTGGAGATCCCATATGGTTCCTGGCACTGCCAGGAGTAATTCCTGAGTGCAGAGCCAGGAGAAACCCCTGAGCATCTCCGGGTGTGACCAAAAAAGCAAAAAAAAAAATCAACAAAATGGCAAAGGCAGCAAGATCTTAGCCATCACTAATTTTATGTAGCTTCTCAAAGAAATAATTTATTCATAATGCCTGTCAATTTTAGATGAAACCTATAGCTTCTGAATATATAAAATGATCTTCCTTCCCACCTAACATGATTTGTAGCCTAGGAAATAGGAGAGATATTTAAAACAAAGTAGAATACGTAGCTTTTACCATCCTTAACAGGAAGAACTGAAAGCCGCCTGTAAGATCAGGCACAAGACAAAGATGTGCCTTCCACTGCTATTATCCAACATGGTACTAGAAGATCCAGTCACTACGTTTATATAAAAAGAAAAATGAAAGAAATTCAAATTGGTAAAGAAGAAGTCAAACTATCACTATTTACAGATAAAAGCTGTAGCTTTTTCTTTTTTGGTACTCCCCGACACAAAATTTTAAAACCGAAATTAGATAAACAAATCTATACACAGGCACTAGACCATAAACTTAATGCACAGTGCCAGAGTGAAAGTACAGTGTGTATAGTGAAAGTACAGTGTGAAAGAATAGTATTTGCCTTTGTAACCTGGTTCGATCCTCTACATCCCATATGGTCTCCTGAGCACCATCAGAGTAATTCTCAGTGCAGAACCAGGAGTAACCCTGAGCATCACTTCGGACATAAAAAGCAAAAGAATGTAAATTAACGCAACAAATCTTTCTGCATTCTTTATGTAGAAGACAAAGAAATTTTTTAACTAGCTCATTTACAATCATCTTCAAAAACCTCAGGTGTCTAGGAATTAATCTAAAGCAAAGAGGTAAAAGACCTTTTAGTGAAAATTTTAAATATTTTAGAGGAATTTTAAAGAGATACAATAAAACAGAAACATTTTGAGCTAACATTTATTATCATAATTAGGAAAATCAATATCATTAAAATGACTAACTTACTCAAGGTTATTTGCAATGAAATATGATGTCTATGAAAATTTCTTGGCATTCTTTAGGATATAGAACAAATACTTCTAAACTACATACGGAATCATAAAACCCCAGAAGAGCCAAAGAAACTGGTAAAAAAGCATAATGGGAGAGGGCATTGTCTTTCCTCGTATTTTAAATTACTCCTTCCAAAAACTTTAGTAAAAACTGAATGATATTGGAACAAAGAGACTCAGATCAGTGAATAGAATTAAGAATACAGAGGTAAGTCCTTATATGGCTTTTCATTTGTAAACTGCGGCTCAGTGCCTGAGTGAATAAGGATAATTTTTTAAGAAATAATGCTGAGAAAACTGGATAGCCTGACACCAAAAAATAAATTAGATTCATGTTATGCACAAAGGTTAATCTCAAAAGGATTAAAGATCTCGTCATTGATCTGCCTCTATGAAATATAAAGAGGCACACATGAGTAGGACTCCTCAAAGATCTTGATTTCAGAGGAGTCTTAATGATACAACTCCATTGGAAAGAAAACAAAAGCAGACGTAAACAAATAGGACTGTATCAAACTAAAAAAGCACTGAACTTTGGAAGAAAAATTAAAATAAAGACACTCTACTGATAAGAAGAGCGTGGTTACATCATACGCCAAAAAAAAGCTAATATCCAGTAATATAAAGCACAACAACAGCAATAAAAACAAAAAAACACCTTTGTAAACTGGGAAAAAGTGAATAGATACTTCCCTCAAAGAAGACAAAGATGGCCAACAGGGGATATATGAGGGAAATGTGTCATATGAAGGAAAAGTGTTCTTCATTACAGATAATCAGGCAATTTCAAATAAAGACAATTATGAGACATGACCTCACATCAATGAGGTGTCTATAGTTTAAAAAGTCCAGAAACAAACAAAATAAAATATTTTTTAAAGTCCAGAAACAATAAATAGTGACAGGAATGTATGAAAAGGTACCTTCATTCACTGTTGGTGGAATGGTATCTGGCTCAGTACCTTTGGGAAAATGGTAGGAAAACTCAAAAAGAAATAAAAACTTACATACAACCCGCCAACTCCACTCCTGGGCTTCTATCCCAGGAAAATAAAACAATAATTCAAAAGGACATATACATGCCTATGTTCATCACAGCCTTATTTATAATAACCAAGCTCTGAAAATAACACAAGTGCCCAACAACAGACCAGCAGCTACAGAAACTCATTTATATGCACAATGGACTACTTAAACCAGCTCTGAGAACAGATTCACTCTTGCAGATTGGTATGACTTGTATGGAATTGATCACGCCTGAGTGAAGCGTGTCAGAAAGTAAAAGACAAGTACCAGCTGATCTCCTTGTACGCAGAATGTCAAAGAAACAAAGGGATTGGACAGTTCTACAGAAACAAACCCTGAGAGGGATCTATTGAGTCAAGTATTTAGGAGGAGGGGTGGGTAGACAGGGGACCTTGGAGAAGTGGCTCGAGGATCCTGACACATGGACAAAGAAATGGGGCAGCTGGCTCTGCAAGTGTGAATCATATTTGAGTTCTCTTGAAAACAATATTTCAATTTAAAAAATTAAAACAAATAGAGGCAGCATAAAGACCTAAATTCCTGCTTTGGTCTTTATTAGTTGTGTGACAGACAGAGCAAGTCAAATAACCTACCTAAGTCCTAATTTTTCATTTCTGAATGAATTTTAAGAACTTATGGGTGAACCTAGTGCCACAGTCAGATATTGGCAAGATACCCATGGTGTATCTGATATGCCAAAAAATAGTAACAATAATGGACCTACTCTCAACGACTGGAGACTTACTGGCGCTCCACTGGAGCAAATCAATTAACAACGGGAAGACAAGTTACCAAGTGACAATAAATAAATATATATACACATATATACATATGTATATGGTAAGTAGATATGTATACAGCTATGTAGAGGTGCATATACATATATGTGTACACGTATGTATATATGTGGACATATTACATATACATACACATATATACATATATGGTGCCCGCCGAGCAAATCGATGATGAATCCATTTCATCCGTATATATGTATATACATATGTATATATGTGGAGAGAGCATATATAAATACATATATACATATGCTATACATGTATATATATAGCACTAAGAATAATATCTCAAATACTGAGATTCCATGTGTCTTATGTTGTCTTATGTGTTGATTTAGAAGGCTCTTGGGTTGAGAGCCTTCTACTGAGACTATACCACCTGCACGGCAAAGCTTGGCAAGCTACCGTGTTTTATTTACTTTTATGCCAAAGACTAGTAACTATTATGGACCTCAGTTCCATAACCTGAAGAATGGTTTCGGCTCCTCCTGTCCCTGGAGCAAGTAGATGCCTCAAGTTGCAATTCTGTGACAGACTACTGGAGATGTTGCTAGTGCCCACTTAAGCAAATCGATGAACAATGGGAAGACAGTGATGTGTTGGACCTTTCTACCATATTCTAAATCCTTTACAAAAATTAAGTTTTTAAGTTTGAAAACAGAAAGCCTGCTCATTCTAGGCTGGGATGGCCTCAAAACTGCTGACCCTGAAGGCAACCCCTCCAGCCTGCCAGTCCCTTCTCTCTTGGCCATGGCCCCTGCACATATTCCCAGAACTGTTCCCGGCCCCTGTAAGCACTCGTGGTTTATCTCCCTGCTCTAAGAGGGTTTAAGTCAGAAAGTCTTTTCCAAGAGTGTTTAATCCTGAGGTCCCTAGTCTGCCTGTTCATCTGAAAGGGCTGGACGGTGAGGACAGCGCTAACAGAAGACTATGGTGTGGCACAGAATAGGAAGACCAGCTGTTAGGTCTCACTCTGAAATCTTCAAGCATTTGGTGTATCTATAGGAAGACAATAATTCGGACACAGAATACAAATAAATACACTGGATTATTTAAGGCTGCCCCTGTTTGTGACAACTGAGAGTGAACTCAGTGGGGAGAGGCACTTTTGCTAATAACAGCCTTAGAAGTGGCTCAGGCCAGGCTGAGCCAGTGGGGTAAAGTCTGGAGGAGTGCAGATGGACAGTCAAGATAAGAAAGAGGTTGAAAGGTAAAGAGGCCAGCATGGAGATCTGGCAGAAATATTAGATAGGGAAAAAGAAAAGGCAATATGAATACACACAAAAATTTAGTTCTGGGGTCGAGAGGACTAGCCCAGTGGCTTAGAATGTCTGTTGCAGCCGCCATGCAAGCCTAAATTCTCAAGTTCAGTATCTGGGCGCAGTCACAGGCATGGAGAACAATTCTGGCAGGTCTAACTGAACCTTTATATAGCTTAGATTCTCTTCCTTGAAGATAAAGTCTCTTCTACTGTAATCAAGTAATCTAGAAAATAGGAGCAAGATTTAAGTTCAAACATAAATACTCTGAAGTAGGGCCGGGAGCGATAGCACAGTGGGTAGGGCATTTGCCCAGTATGTGGCTGAATCTGCGCCGTCCTGGGCATCCTATATGGTTCCTGAGCACTGCCAGTAGTAATTTCTGAGCGCAGAGCCAGGAGTAACCCCTGAACGCCGCCAGTATGACCCAAAAAGCAAAAAAATAAAAATAAAAATAAATACTCTGAAGTAGAGAAGCAGTGCTAGGAAAGTTTATGGGTAGGAGGAACATGACATTTTTGATGTTGTCAATACTAATATTTTAGACAAAGGGGGAGGCTTTATTTTTAGGTAAAATTTTTTTCACTTCACTCGTATCACTTGTCTTCCCAAGTTGTTCATTGTTTTGCTCGAGCAGACACCCAGTAACATCTCCATACGTCCTGTCACATGCCAGTGTAGCCCGCGGTTATCTGCTCGCCTCCAGGAACACTAAGCTCAGACCATTCCTTTAGTTCATGGAATGAGGTCTATAATTGTTACTGGTTTTTGGCATATCAAACTGACACAGAGAGCTTGCCAGGCTCTGCCGTGTGGGTGGTATACACTAAGTAGTAGGCTCTCAACTTGTGGATTTACTGATGAGCCGTAACGTGAGAGATGGGTTTTTCTTGGGTGGAGCTCTGACGTGCTACGGAGTCAGGATGTTGAAGATGACTGCCCTCATGGTGGGGGGTTCCTCTGGTGTGGCTGCAGTGCCCGGCTGCATTGGAGGTAGCAGACAGGAGACAGGTTTTGCTCACACCCAGGCTCTGCCCTGTGGGCGCTGGATGGTTGATGGTACATAGAAAAAAAGACAGGCACCTTGGGATGAACTCATAGCCGTGGCAGAGCCTTGCAAGTTACCCATGGTGTATTTCATATGCCAAAAACTGTAACACATTGGACCTCATTCTCAATGAATGGAAATGTTACTGGCACCCGCCGAGCAAATCGATGAACAACAGGAAGATAAGTGACAAGTGTACTTTTTGTATATAAAAGAAACTGAAAAATAAATGGTGTTAGGATAGTTAGTCACTTGCAAAGAGTGAAATTGATGCTTATTGCATACCAGATTGCAAATTATCTAAAAAATGATGCTAAGTGAAAGAAAATATATTTAAAGATTACATAGCTCAGCATGCGGCGGCTACCTCCACGACTCAGGAGTAGGGATTTGGGCACTTCCACTCATTCCCCAGACTCAAGGTTGGTGGCGTGGTCCCTGTCCCCAGCCACCACAACACTGCCGGAAGACAGATACCCAGATTCAACCCAACTCTACTGTGTTTTAATACCAGGTCCTTACTTCAGGATCTTTCTCCTTTATACACTTTAATGATCATTTTATTTGCAACAAACTGGAGTGGTTATGGGGAATGAGGAATCATGGCGCACTAGAACTGACTACTAAATATTCATATAGAGACACCATACACTGTTAGTATCCATAGGGAAGCCAGCCAAAGTGTAACAGAAGAGAGAGAGCAAAATACAGGGACATAGACAAAGAGATAGACAGAGAATAAATGTGCCTGGTGTAGGGCAGGCAAGATTTGGGTGGTGGGTGTTTGGGATATGGGTGGTGGGAATTACTTCTGGTAGAGAGATGGGTTCTGGAACACTGTACATAACCCAATTATGAATATCCTTTTTAATTGTATATCTAGCGGTATAATAAGAAAATGAATTAAAATGGAAAATAAATATTACATAGAAGGCCAAGAGTTTAGTGCAATGGTGAAGTTATCTCGCATAGTCAACTGAGGTTCAATGATGCCCCAGCACCTCATATATCCCTCTGAGTATTGTCGGAAAATGGATCCCTAGTATAGAGCTAGAGTAAGTCTTGAGCCCTAAGCAGTCCCCAAACTAAAAAATAAATAAATAATTGAAAATTATGTAATATTTGACACTATATATGTCCAGAAATAGACAAAATTTCAAGGGAAGGCAGATTAGTGGCTGAATAGATTTGGAGGAGAGGTGATAGAGTGGACACACGAAGCGATTCCTTCCTGGGTGATGGAAATGTTCTGTCATATTGTGTTTCTGGTTGTGTGAATCCATGTGACTTCACTAAATCCACCACAAATGGTACAATTTAAATTCTCAAGGTGCTTAATGATATCTGTTATATAAGTCTATATAGATATTTTAGATTCTTTCCAAGTAAAATCTATTTTTTTATTTTTTTTTTACAATTACAAAGATATATACTTAAAAGTTCATATTTGGGTTTTGGTCATAGAGTGTTCCAAGCACCCGTCCCTCCACCAGTGCCCATCTCCCCCACCATCAACGCCCCCCGTTCCCTCCCCTCCCCAGCCCTCTCCATGGCAGGTTCTTTATTTCTTTCCCTTTCTCTCTCTCTCTCTTCCCTTCCCCCCAGACCATGGATTACAGAACATACATTAAAGGGTTGTCATGTGTATCTTTTTGCCTCTATTTAATGCTCAGTTCTAGGTTGGCATTAGTTCCCTCAGAGACAATGGTTAGCACATTGTTCCATTTTCTGTCTTACCTAGCCTCTGACTCCCCACACTATTTGTGATATCTTCCACCTTTGACACCTCCTGATATATGTTTCACGTGACCTTGGATATTGGTACCATAATATGTACATTTATATCTATGTTATGCAGATAAATGCAGTCATTCTGTATCTGTTTCTCTCCTTCTGGCTAATTTCACTCAACATAATCTTCTCCGTGTCCATCCATTTAGAGGCAAATTTATTATGACTTCATTTTTCCTAACAGCTGCATACATAGTATTCCATTGTGTAGATGTACCAAAGCTTTATCCAGTCATCCGTTTTCGGCACTTGGCTGCTTCCAGATTCTGGCTATTGTGAGTAAAACTGCTATGAACATAAAAGTAGGGATGGTGTTTCCAGCTGTATATTTTGGTTTCCCAATAGATTCCCAGGAGTGGTATGGCTGGGGTCAATGGGAGTTCACATTTCTAGTCTTTGGAGGAATGTCTACATTGTTTTCCAAAAAGGCTGTACCAGCCGACATTCCCACCAACAATGGATGAGTGTCCCCTTTTCCCAAGATCCACGCCAGCATCTCCAAGTAAAATATAATTACATAGCATTGCCTTCCTTCATTTCTGTTTATCTCAGGCTGATTATGTGGTGCCTGTGGAAGATTAAGATGAAAACTATATTCACCCCACAGAAAGCACTTTACTCCCCTTCTGAAAAAGGTAAGAGCCCTAAAAATACTTTAGCAGTAGGTGGAGGTGCCCAGGCCTCCTGAGAACTAAGTGTGGGAGCAGCTAAGCAGTGCAGAAACAATGGTATCCAGGCATCTCCCTCTCAGGCTACAGGGTGGCTGGTGGGGCAACCTAGAGAGTCATCTCTGTTTTAGAATCTCTGTTTCTGAATCTTTATATGACTTCTCCATGATTTTATACTCCCATCCTAAATTATGAAAGCACTCGCCTCAGTAACTTTAGTTGACCTTACTTAGATGGAGAATTCATATGACTTAGTACTCACAAAAGGAGCACAATGTTTAAGAGAACTGTTTTTGTTTTATATTCAAAAGATGGTAAAATTGTTGCCATTTAGTGTGTGTATTAAACAATGTTCATTGTAGGGCTGGAGAGATAGTACAGCAGGTTGGGCACTTGTCTTGCATGTGGGTAACCTGGGTTTGATCCAGGCATTCCATATGGACCCCCATGCATCACCAGAGAGCTAAGTGTGGGGGGGTGAGGAGGAGTAATTCCAGGAGCAATTCCTGAGTGCAGAGCTTCCCTGAGCATCACTGGCTGGGGCCCAAAATTACAAACAAAAACAATCTTCATTGGAAAATCCTTTTCTTCTAAGGGTACTTACATGTTAAATAAACGTTTCCCCCATTCTCCATCCCACAAACAATGGATAACCGATAGAGGGAAAAGGCCCATAATTTCCACTCTTCATTTTTTCTCATTGATGTGACAATGTCTTAATAGACTGCCCTCATAATCATCTCTCTCTATAAATATATATACATATATATACATATATATTGTGTTCTAGCTCCTATGGTAATATAATGGAGCTAGGTAATTAATATAATATGATATGATATGATATGATATGATAGGTATGATATGATATGATATGATACGATATGATGTGATGTGATGTGATATGATGTATGTGATGTGATATGATGATATGATATGATGTGATGTGATGTGACGTGACGCGACGCGGACGTGACGCGGACGTGGTACAGACACGACATGAGCGCGACATGATATGATATGATATGGAAATATATATATTTATGTGTTCTAGCTCCCATGGTGAACCGATCAACCCAAACAGCTCTGCGAAACTATTTCTTCCAGCGCAAGCTTCAGGTATATGAGTGTGTGTGTGTGTGTGTGAGAGAGAGAGAGAGAGGGAGAGAGAGATCTAGTGTTTCAAATCTTTATTTCTGATTGTGAAATTACTGTAGTTAAGGACTTGTTTTTAACTATTTCTAAATAAGATAAGCAACTCAGTTCCACATAATAATCACTGTTTCCAATTTTTAATACGCTAATACTATATGGGCCAAAGGGTCTCTATAATGGCCACATGCAAGAATACCCTCCCAGAACCTAAAACCAAGTCCTTTCCATAAAGAATGAATTAGACCAAAAGGCCATACACTCTGACACCAGTAGGGAACACTAGGCTTTGGGGCCAGCAGGGCAGAGAAACTAGGGAGGTAACTACACCCTCTCGTCATGTGTCTGTATGTTGTTGAATGCTGATTTTATTTTAATTTCTGGAGGTTTGGGAAAACACCCAGTGGTGCTTGGGTGCGATTTCTGGCTCTTGCTCAGGAGTGACCCCTGCCAGCACTTGGAGGGCATGTGCAGCATTAGGGATCATGCCAGGTTGACCATATGCAAGGAAAGAGTTTTACTGCTCCCCAGCTGCCAGTTTTTACCTTTTGACTTTTCACTTTTGCCTTTTTGGGGGCTTTTAGCTCGTGGTCTTTAGCTTTTAGCTTTGGCTCCTGTGGCTTTTTTTTGCTCTTGGCTTTTTTAGCTCCTTCTGGTAGGACTCAGCTGGTGAGATTCTCTCTTTGTTGGGAGACTTAGGCTTTTGTATGGTCTAAGTTTGGACCACAGCTAAAGTTTGTATATATTTATTGTTATTATATTGTAGACTTGCAGACATGGGACAGAGCTAAGCTACTGGCTCTCCCTGTGACCAGCCACTAATGAGGCAACTGGGAGGATGGTGGAACGAGCCCTGGCCTGCCACCCCAGCAGAGCCTCGCAACAAGCCAGACTTACTTCGACTCCATGGGGCCTCTCTCCTCTTTTCCCTTCTTACATATTGTGGGCTGCAATACATACACTTAGAGGCCATCATCTGCATTTTTTCCGTATTTAATGCTCAATTCTAGTTGGTCTTAGCTAAATTTCACATTTATTCGCACATGTTCCTTCTCTGTCTTACCTAACTCTGATTTCCACACGGTTGTGGTAATTCCAACTCTAGTAACAGTTACTTTTTAAACCTTACTCCAGCATCAATCCACCACCAGTGTCAATGTCCAGCCTCCAGTGTCCCCAAGATACTCACCTCAGCATCCCTGCAGCTGGCCACCTTGTCAGGCACAATGCTTTTTCACTGAGATTTTTCTGGTTTACAATGTTATTAATAATTTTTACATAATTTCAATACTATACCCATCATCAGTGTAGCCCCTTCATCCCCTCCAAATATCCCAACATCCTTCCCTCTCAATTCCTCACCACCACCACCAACTCAACTGTGTGGACTAGTGCTCCCAATACGCTGACCGGCATTTTTCAGCTTGGTTGTTGAAATTTGATCTCTTGTTTTCAGTTTTGCTTGCTCTGTAGTTTGTATTTTAGCTATACCACTTCTTCACACCCACCAATGTATCTAATTCTAGACCCCTAGTCCCTGTTGCTTTCCATCTGCCTCTTCTTACTTCCCCTCCCTCAATTTTTTTTCCCTTCTCTGTTCTTCTTCTTTCCTCATTCTCTCGACCAACGGTGATATTAGGCATCTTATTTTTAATATGTTTCATTCCCATATACCACAGGTGAGTGAGATCATTCTGTATTTGTCCTCTGGCTTACTTCATTCACACCCAATATTCCGGTTCCCATTCAGATTGCAGTGAACTGCATGATTTAATTGATCCTTACCATCCCATTGTGTATATATACCATATATTCATGATCCACTCATTCTCATTGGACACCTAGATTGGCTAACATATTTTATCTATTGTAGACTAATGAATAACAGCATGCTTACATCTTTATAATGAATTATTTTGTGTGTTGGAGGCTGATACCCATATATGGAATTGCTAAGTTGTATGGCATTACTGTCTTTAATAAAGGTTAAACAAGACAACATTGGGTGTTAGAAGAAATCTATACCACTTGCTCTGCCGCTGACCTGGGAAATCAGCTCTCAGATCAGGATCTCTGCATCAGAACTGTGCAGAAACAGACGAGATGCTCTCAGGAAGCCTGGAGACCCTCCTCAGTAAAGTACATAAGAATGAATTTCAGAGAGAGAGAGAGAGAGAGAGAGAGAGAGAGAGAGAAGATATGGAAGAGCCTGCCATTGAGGCAGGGTTGAGGAAATGGGAAGGAAACTGGGGACACTGGTGGTGAAATGTGTACACTGGTGGAGGGACAGGTGCTAGAATATTGTATGACTGAAACCCAATCATGAACAACTTTGTAACTGTGTATCTCTACTGTGACTCCATTGAAATAATTAATTAATTTTAAAAAAATTTAAAAAGTAAACAAATTCTGAAGGCAGAGGTCTGGCTCCTGAATGCCTCCATTTAACTTCACCCAGCCCTCCCATGCTTTCCACAGAGCAGGTTCTCCTGAATTCTTTCCTCAAAAACTAAAACAAAGCACAAAAAAAGAATCAGTCTATATCTATATAGTGTCCCCTTTAAATTCATCAGAAATTAGAGACTTGTAAATGCAGAAGTTATTTATTGAGTTCCATTTAGTTCAGTGAATTTTATGTCTGACTGAGCCCAAAGCCTAGGCTTGAAAGGAGGCAGCCTCGGGCCGCCGAGGATTGCTGACTGAGCTCTGGCCTCACACCGCAAGGCCGTGGAGAGAGCTGCTCTCCCAGCAGTGAAACTCTGCCTAGCCCCTCTCTTCCTCTCTCCCATCATGACTAGGAGGGGTAAGTTAGCTGCTATGGACAAGGCAATTCTGGTTCCTTCCTGACTCGGTGACATGAGAGTTAGATAATATTTTTCCATTTGTCTGGCTTTTTCCCTTTGTACAATGGGACCATAATCCCTCCTGACTCAAAGATGTTAAAATGAGTAGCCTCCGGGGTGACTTAGGTGTGTGAATGGTATTAAAGGCGCCAGGAAAGACCAGTTGCTGGTGATCTCAGCAGTGATGAGTCTCTGACTCTGTCCTTAGCACTTCTGGAGCAACTGTGGGATACAGAGATACAGATGCAATTAAGAGTTCCTGGCTTCCATTCATAGTTACCCTGAGGGAGCTCTCACAGCCAAAAGTCGGGGCCTGGTGCAATTGTCCCATGGCTGAAAAGAGGTCACTAAGAACTGTTAAGATGGAGTCCCTAATTTACATCCTAGAATGAGCTTATAAATGAGGCATTTGAAAAGGCTTTCATCACCTTTGTCTGCAGCTCCAATAGCTTCAATAATCACCCATGTCTGTTTAGCAAAGTAACGGCCAAATAGGACTGTATCCCTAAGGCTTCCAGAAAGGCTGGGCCACAGTACCAAGAGTCCAGGTTCAGTGCTCAGGTCTAACTCCAGCCTATGTGTGCACAGGCTCGAACGGCGGACATGGGATGCAAAGTCACCGTTCACCTATGGCACCATGCCCTCTGCCCAGGGTCGGGTGAGTATCAGTTGGAGAAAAGTGGCTCTGAGAGAGCCAGGTGGATGGGCTCCACCACTCAGGGCCTGCCTCAGAATCCATGTTTTCTAATAAGTGGGACCTGTAGTGCTTTGCTGCTGGTTCCATCTGAGGCACAAAGCTGCCCAAGCTCATACCAGGTACCCCTGCACTACAATAGGTGTGTTCTGGAAATATATCCTACTGTTGTAGTCCATCCACTCTTGGGATATGTTGCTGAAAGTTTTTCTAAGGGTGTCTGTGCTGAAATGAAAATCTAGCAGACTTGGCCGAGACAGTAGTGTGGTTAGGGTAATGCCAACATGTACTAGACCCCAGCTTAATCTTCAACATTTATATGGTCTATCAAACATTAGTTAGTGAGCTGGGAACTAAGTACTGGCAGTATAGGAACGACAACACAGCTGTAAACCTTGAGCACTGCAGGGACCTAACAAGTTGACTACTTTGGACCCGTAGCAAACCGAGTTGACTGAGAATGACCAGTGGGACCTCCTGGGCACTGTTTGTGAGGACCCCACCACTTTCTGCGTTAGCAGTCTTTCCTCCTATGAAAATTTAGACAGATCTTGGGTTCACTGACCAGTCCAAAGTACCAGCACTTAAATATCTTTGACACTAATATTTTTAACTCTGCTTCAGCTTCTCTTTCAAGTAGCTGGTGGTCTATGAGAAAATACCGTCCCACGTCCCACCATCACCACCATTACACCACACACACACACACACACACACACACACACACACACAGAGGCATTTTCTTCAAAACTATAGTCATTCTTTCTTAATGAACATGAAAGAATTTTGTAAACAGGTGAGTGTTGTCATGCATTAAAAGTGACCCCATAAGTTTATATTGGTCTAGTAGGTAATTCACAGTCTTGAAACTGTGCTAATAAAGTCCATTTCTGATAGTGTTAGGTTTAAATAATACATATGTAACCTAGCCCAGTGACATGAAACTCAGAGAAACCTGGGAATTCATTCTCTGTTATTCTTCCAACTTCCAGCCAAAAAACTAAAAAAAGCATGAAGAGATAGACATGCAGTCTTTGATATAAACCCTTGAGAAAAAATAGAAACTTTCAAACTCTGGGGCCAGACCAATAGAACATCACATAGAGCACTTGCTTTACACTTAGCAGACCAGGTCCAACCCTTAGCACTACATATGGTACCCCAAGCCCTGAGCAGAGCAAGGAGTAAGCCCTGAGCACAGTGGATGTGCCTCCCCCCAAAACAACAAAACAAACCAAAAATCCTCAGTCTGTATTAGAATCAAGACAAATCAAAATGTTAACATAGAGAAGCATCTAGACCACAGGTCATAGTGGTTTTCAGACACGTGCAGGTCCTTGGTTAAGAATTGAATCTTAGGCAGACACTACACAAGTAATATTCGCCTAGAAGCTCAAAAAAAAAGCTGGCATGGAAGGTGTGTAATGGTGGGGGGTGGTACTGTACAATATCACCTCCATGACATCTTCCTCTCTCACCCACCCCACCTCCATCACACCTTCTCTCCACCCTTTGTCCTCAGCACTCACCGTATGGCTGCTGGAGGAGGGTCTCCCAATATACACCTATTCAAAATGACACCTTGAAACCACTGATTCTAGTCTTCATTTGTACAAACAAGGAAAGAAAACTCAGACCAACCTCAGAGTTCGGAGAAATATACTTGGGATCATGAAATGATTAGTAAAACTTGAATCAGAGCACAACTATGCCAACTGCTGGGCCCTGGCACTGGGCTTATTGCCAAGTGACGCTTTGCCATCTGTCAGTGGACTCTGGCTCAGACCAGTGGAGTCTAAATGCTGCTTCCCTCCCCCAATTCTTTCAGGGTGAATTTTTACATACCCTGGGGTTTTCATTTTCAAATTAGAGGGCAAAACAAATAGTGGTTGGTTCCACTTTGTTATGTTTTAACAAAGCCTACTTTCTCCCTTTTCACCCTCCAGGAAGAAAATAACAGTTCCTGAAGACAGTACATTAATTCGGCTCTTAAACACACACCTCTTATTTCCCATCATATTTATTCTTCCCACTTGGCGGAAAGTTGGAGAAGCTTCTAGGTAAGGTAGACATTGAAATTAATCCTAGTCTCTGAGCTGTTCCCCTGACAGCTCAGGGGAGGTTGGGGTGCTCAGTTAGCCAGGAAAGTACTGCAGTGTCCTCACTTCACCCCGAGGCTTACCCTGAGACTGACCAGCATATCACAGACTGTTGGGGCTCCCGCCTCCTAAGATATATGTGCCTTTCCCTATACCTGCAGCTCACCTTGGCCCAGAGGCTACTGCATGACACTTGTGTTCAGGTACACAAAGCTTGACCAAACTCAAACGGGCCAGAACGCGAACTACCTGGTTGTTGTAGGAAGCCTTCCGCACTGGCACCTACCAGCCTAACATGTAATCACTTTAGGCCAGTTGCCAGATACCACCAGCACTAGTGCAGCTGCTAGCGGTTGTGGTATCCTTTAAGCCCAGGTGATGGGTCAGGGAATTCCCTATGCCAAGACAGCATACATCTTCCAGGAGACATCTCTGGTCAATTACCTCTTAGGTCAAAGGTTAGGTCGAGGACATGTGTTTTATGGTTGTTCTTATGATTGAGAGAATGGATATAAATCAAAGAAAAGTTCTCCCAAAAATATTTATTTTAATAATATAATAATATTGCTTTCTCTTTTCCACATTCCACTATAATGAATATCCCTGCACTCCCCCATTTTTTTAACTAGGTTACTTCTCAACAGAATGCATCAAGTGTCTGTGAAGGTAAATCTTTATTATTTTGAAGGATGAATTTCCTCTGAAAGTTATTCATATGATTTGTATATAAACTAATTTGTAAATAAATTTTATTATGAAGGAGTTGTAAATACGAAGCTTGAGTTTTATCAACAAAATGGCTTTCAATTTGTAGTGGGTCATAGGTCAGATCTGAGTTAGTGGTGTCTTTGGAGTGAGATCACACACTCCAAACCTAATTCTATCTGTGGACGTACATACTATGACTTTGTACTGGTATTAAGATTGAAAAGCTACTAATATATCTTAGAACTGACAATTTAATTAAGGTAATAGAATTTCCAAAATTCTTATTTTGGGGATAAGTTCTTTTCTAGGTTCGCAAAAATGTTTTTCAGAGTTCAATGTTTGCCTTTTGATTACATATTCAAATATTTTCTTTGTTTTAGCATAACCTCAAACTTCACCTATGTTCTTTGTAGGACATGTGTTCACATTTTAAATACATTTGTATTTGAAAAGTACTGAAGATGGGGGAACTAGAAGAAATTATAAAAACAGGATGTATCTCAACACTTAAATACAATAGTAGAAATTAGTCTTGCACCTAATGCCACATTTGAAGGGTTGTTCAACCAATGCTGAAAACTCAGTGAGGATTCTCCTCGGTCCCTATGCTTTTTGAGAAGTTAAGAAAATTCTGTAGTTATTCCAGGCACCTTAGCATACAACGTCCTGATCCCCTCGGATGACAGACATTTTCTGAATGTGCTCTTTACACAACTCACCTGTCTGCTTTCTGCTGCCCAATAGATTTTTCATATTCATCTCCCACATCTTTCTTCCAGGCTGTTTCTGATGTATTATTTTCTTTCTGTCTTGCTTTTCTCTGCCTGTTCTTTAACACTTTTCTGAGAGTCATTTATGCCTGTTGAGCAGGAGCATGATAGTGCTGCTTTCCATGGAGTCACTGTGAAAGTAAGTTAAACCCAGTGAAATTCCATGGCTTTGGGATTGCCACCACCACCCCCGCCCACCAAAACCAGCAAAGAAAGGTTCATGGCCTGCCCCTTGAGACTCAAGTGTACTCATTGCAAAAGGGCTCCCAGCACAGGGACTGACATGTGTCCCTTTAATGGCATGTAGAGACAATGCTGTCCAACCCTGAAGCAGGCCAGTAGCCATGTCTAGCTTTGGAAGAAGGCATGCAGAAGTGTAGGGCTAGGGCTGGTGCATGTTCATGGGTCACACCTGGCAATGCTCAGGGGTTACTCCTTGCTCTGCACTCAGTAATTACTCCTGGCGGTGCTCAGGGGGACCATATGGATGCTGGGATTCGAACTCGGGTCGGCTGTGTGCAAGGCAAATGCCCTACATGCTAGACTATCCCTCTGGCCCTCCTTCTGAATTCTTAAACAGTAACAATAAAACATTGGCACGTGATACATTGTGACAAGTTCACAAGGAAATGGGCATAACATATTATGTTGAAATCAATGAACTTTTGCTACTGGACCATGAATGAATGGCTACTGGCCTGCTTCAGGGTTGACAGCATTGCCTCTACATGCCATTAAAGGACACATGTCAGTCCCCTGTGCTGGGAGCCCTTTGCAATGAGTACACTTGAGTCTCAAGGGCAGGCCATGAACCTTTCTTCTGCTGGTTTTGGTGGGCAGAGGGGGGGGCAATGTGGGCTACATTGGCACGTGATAGGGTCTAATGGAAATGTTACTGGCGCCCGCTCGAGCAAATCAATGAATAACGGGATTCAAGTGATCAAGTGATCAACAAGCAAAACAGTTTATGTGGCAGCTCACAATAATATGTCACAAACTTGAAATACAATATTTTACCTGTCACTCTGAAATCTATATATTATCACTTACTTAACTCTTTTGGTTCTTTACTACTCTCATTCTTTTTCCTTATTCCTATAGAAGAGAATCAGTTGTCCTCAAACTTTCTTCCATGCAGGAGACATACCCATGGACATATATAGATTTTAGTATGGCCGTGACTAATATGAAGGAGATAAAGCATTACAGTGACTTGTAAACCCATTCATTCATGGTCCAGTAGCAAAGTTCACTATGATTTCAATATAATATGTTATGCCCATTTCCTTGTGCACTTGTCACAATGCTACACCTTCCTCTATTACCAAGAACACAGTGAAATGCATATGAGATAACCTAGAATTTGCCTAACTACTCAAGAAGAGTAGATAATCCACAAACTCTGATATTTTACACCCTGTAAATAATTCCTTATGCTGGTTCTGAAGACATGCCAGAGTGTGACAGCACATGTTGGAAGCGCACAGTGAAAGGAAGGCAACTCGCCATTCACTCCTACCTCAAAAGTCCAGGAGCCACCTGAGTGCAATGGCCATCACATTGCCGAGGAATTGAGGAAGAGGCTGGTTGTGGCTGTATCACCATTGGGAAAGGCCTACTCTTGGTAACAAAAACATGCCCCTAGACAGATCATAAGTATACAATCAACATCCAAGTAAAAACATTTTCCTGGGAAGAACTCCGACCAAATCAGATTGATGTTGCTGAATTTGGGCATGCAGCAGACATTTTAATCTAAACCTAATATTACAATTTTCTCAAATAGAAAAACCTATACCTGCTGAACGTCACAGAGGGTCCAGTCACAGACAAGAAGCTGCACAGTCACCAGTATTTCCTCCTTCCCAGAAGTAAGAATCCTTTCCTTTAGAAATAAGTTGTGTTTGTGGGTGTGTTGGGGGAGGGAGGCATTGGAGAAATAGTACAAAATGTGGAATTTACCTTGCAGGTTCCATCCCCAGCACCCCATAGGGTCCCCTGAGCCTGCTAGGAGTGATCCCTGAGTGCAGAGCCAAGTAGAGGTGGAAGGAAGGAAGGGAGAAAGGGACGGAGGGAGGGAGGAGGGAGGGAGGGAGGAAGAGAGGGAGGGAGGGGAGGGAGGAAGAGGGGGGAGGGAGGGAGGGAGGGAGGAGGAGGGAGGAAGGAAGGAAGGAAGGAAGGAAGGAAGGAAGGAAGGAAGGAAGGAAGGAAGGAAGGAAGGAAGAAGGAGGAAGGGAGGGAGGAAGGAAGGAAGGAAGGAAGGAAGGAAGGAAGGAGAGGAGGGAGGAGGGAGGGAGGGGAGGGAGGAGGGAGGGGAGGAAGGAGGGAGGGAGGGAGGGAGGGAGGGAGGGAGGGAGGGAGGGGAGGGAGGGAGGAGGAGGGAGGGAGGGAGGAAGGAAGGAAGGAAGGAAGGAAGGAAGGGGAAGGAAGGAAGGAAGGAAGGAAGGAAGGAAGGAAGGAAGGAAGGAAGGAAGGAAGGAAGGAAGGAAGGAAGGAAGGAAGGAAGGAAGGAAGGAAGGAAGGAAGGAAGGAAGGAAGGAAGGAAGGAAGGAAGGAAGGAAGGAAGGAAGGAAGGAAGGAAGGAAGGAAGGAAGGAAGGAAGGAAGGAAGGAAGGAAGGAAGGAAGGAAGGAAGGAAGGAAGGAAGGAAGGAAGGTTCCTGTGGCTCACTGGTAGAACATATGCTTTACATGTGTGAGGTCTGAGTTCTGATCCAAATTTTTAAAAAAATAGAAACAGCTTCCTCATTGCAGCAAGAATTAACATTTGATTTACTACACTGAGGGTGGAAATGTGCTTAGGGAAGATGTAAGATATCATTGCTTTGCAGTTACGTTTAAAATGGTTGAAGTAGGCAGCAACTTTAAAAAGAACTGATTAAAAGCAAAAGAAACCTAATATTCAGGTTACCTATTAGACCTAAATCTAATACTTTAGTCAGACTCTTCTATTTGCAGAACAAAAAGGAACAATTTTACTTAGCTTGCAGACTTTTAAGTTCACCTATTTTAAAATGTTCTTTTTATTTTTTTAAAGAAGTTTTTATAGGCTATTTGTATTGACTCCTGCTGAGGCTATTTGGAGCATCTTTCCTGTAATCAAAAAGTCAAACTTAAACCTCTTATGCTTTGCCTATTAACTAATCTGAAATTCTTTCTTTCAGGCACATGCCCCAGAAACCTGTCCCTCTGCCAAGTAAGTACAACAAAGTCAAAGGAAGCAATAGCAATCCCCACGACAGCAGTATCTTCATGTCTAAGCCACATATTTATAACACAACACCCACTTCCAGCTGGAAGCATCTTAGGAACCTCTAGCTCTTTTCCTTATCTGTAATTAGGTCTCAGAACATTTAGTTTTTTTAGAGTTGTTTTGAAAAGCATATAGCTTTGTCAAAAAATGTAGTATTATTGATATTTTACTGGTCATACAAATTATTCTTCATTATTTTATTTTTTATTCACTTGATCACTTGACAACATGTTATTCATAGATTTTCTCAAGTGGGCGCCAGTAACATTTCCATTTGACCCTATCATGTGCCAGTGTAGCCCAATGGCATCTGCTTGCTTCAGGAATACAAAAGAGCCTCAAACAATTCGTTCAGGGTCTTGACAAAGAAGTCTGACCATCTTGTAGGTGGGCAGCCACGTGATCTTTGGGACGTCCCATGAGATCCAGTCAGTAATGGCTCTAATCCAACAGTCATCTCCAAATCGCATTACATGTCCAGCCCATCTGATTTTTTATGCCTTGGCAAACAAGACAGCATCCCTGACTCTGGATCATTGATGGAGGTCAGAACTCCGGATTCCTTCTCTCACTTGAGTGAGGTGTGATATTCCAAGCATAGCTCTTTAGATTCCTCTTTGGGAGACCTGAATAGCATTCTCATCCTGCTTTCGTAGGGCCCAGGTCTCTGAGGCATATGTTAATGCAGGGAGAAAGGTGGAGTCAAAGAGATGTGCCCAGAGCCGGGAGGTTCTTTGTCCTTTTAGCTATTTCTTTGATGCTCTTGATGGCATTCCACACCACTCTCTTCCTCCTCTGTGCAGCTCAGGTTTTAGGTCATTCATCATGTTGAGTTCTCGACCTAGGTACACATAACTGCTACATTGAGAGATGTTAGTTCCATTGAGAGTGAATGGGGCCTCAGGAACTAGTTCTTTCATAAATATTGTTTTGTTGAGATTCAGCTGTAGACCTATATTTCCACATTCTTGGTCAAAATCAGCCAGCATTTGTGCCGCTTGGCTAATGTTTGGCGTTATTAGAATGATGTCATCAGCGAAGCGGAGGTGGTGTAGTTGCCGACTGTCTATCTTCACTCCCATTCCTTCCCATTCTAACTGTCGCATGACATTCTCGAGGGTGGCACCAAAGAGTTTTGGTGAAATGGTATCACCCTGCCAAACCCCTCATTTGACATCAATGATCACTTCCTTGTAGAATGGTGAGATCCTGGTGGTGAATCCATAATACAGCTCACAAAGGATCTTGATGTATTGGGTTTGAACGCCCCTGTTTGGCTAGGGCTTCGATGACCACTTTGGTCTCCACAGAATTAAAGGCTTTCTTTAAATCAATGAACGTGAGACAGAGAGGCATCTTGAACTCCCTACAAACCTCAGTGAGCTTGGTTACATGTGGATATGGTTAATTGTACTGAATCCTTTTCAGAAGCCAGCTTTCTCACATAGTTGTCCTTCATCTAATGTTCTGCCAATCCTGTTCAGGATGACTCGAGTGAACAGCTTGTAGATGACAGACAACAGGCAGATGGGGTGATAGTTGCCAATGTCGTGGATGTCTCCCTTCTTAAACAGTAGAACTGTCCTGCTGGTTTTCCATTGGGAGGGCACCTTGCATTCAGACAGATAGCATGTGAAGAGCCGAGCCAGTGTATTGATGAGTACTGATGGCAGATTCTTCAGGTATTGGGTCTGACTTTGTCTGGGCCTGGTGCTGTTCACTTCTTTACCGACAAAATGGTATGTCGGATTTCAGAAGGGAGAACGCTGGGAACGACATATCCATCCTGCAGAATTTGGTATGTGGGCAGGTGGTGACGTGGCTGTCATAGAGTTCCGAGTAGAAGTCATGGATAATCTTCTCCATTGCCTTTCTGGAAGATGTGAGAGATCCATCAAAACATCGGAGGGCAGTCATCTTGGTCTTATAGTTGGCAAAGGACAGATGGGCATTGTGAATGCTTTTCCCAGCTTCTGCTGCATCTTCCAGTATTTCTGCTCTTCTCTCTTTGAGGTCTTCCTTTATCGCTTCTCTGCACTGCTTTACCAGCTTTGACATTAGCATTTGGTTGCCTGAGGCTTGCGCCTTGCCATGTTGGCGAATGAGCTCGAGAGTTTTTGAAGACAGGCATCCTTTTGGTGGCTTTCTCTCTCTCCTCAGCATTCTTCGCACAATCATGGAGGTGCTGAACCATTCGATTGTATTCTTCATCGATGTTGTCAATGATGGCATCCTCCCATGTTGCCGCAATGATGTCAAAGAGTTCCCAATTGGTGGTCATTCTGGGAGTTCTCTTCTTAAACTTTGCAGCCTTTTCTCCCCGTTGCATGAAGTAGAATTTTGCATGAAGGAGATGGTGGTCCGATCTTGTTTGGAATTTTGGGACAACAGCGACATCGGACAGGCAATACTGTCAATTGAAGATGTTGTGGTCAATTTCATTGTGGAACTGTCCACCAGGAGATTCCCATGTCCAACGTTTTGATTCAGCCTTCTGGAACTGTGAGTTCCCATTAATGGTCTTGGTGGACACGATGAACTCAGATAGTTTCTCACCCTGTTCGTTCCATTCTAGGCCATGGGTCCCGATGCGGAGTTCTTCGGCTAATCTTCTCGGTCCTATCTTGGCATTAAAATCACTGACTATGATCTTGTAGAAGGTGTGATCGTCTTTATAGAACTCCTCCAGTTCCATGTAGAATTTCTCAATTTCTTCTTCCTTGTATGTGGATATTGGTGTGTATACAACAAGATAGAAACTTCTGGCAGTGGGCCACATCTCTTCAAGTGTAATCATCCTATCCAGTTTGTTAGGTATTCAAATGAATCCATGCTTATGGCGATGTTCAGGTGTTGACAAGGACACCGACACCACCGACACTGCTTTTGTCGCATGTTCCAAGGAACAGTTCTCCCATGTCAGAAATGGCGTGATGCGATTGATGCCTCCTTGTCTCAGTCAGACCAATGATGTTGTACTTGATCTTTCGTGCTTCCACAATCAGGTTCTCAATATATGCTTCCAATGCCAGTGTACATGCATTGAAAGTACAGTCATTTTAATCCTTCTTCGTTTTGGCAGCCTAGTTTGGCCCTGAGATTTTATCAGCCACTCCTAATTCATCCTTCTTAGTGCTGTTGTATTAAGGGCTCTTTCCTGGTTGGGGAAATAAACATTGTTATTACTGGTTTTGGCATATTGAATACGCATCGGACAGCTTGCCAGGCTCTGCCGTGCAGGTGGCGTACTCTCAGTAGCTTGCTGGGCTCTCTGAAAGGGGTGGGTAGAATATTCTTGGTAATTTGGAGATAAATCGTCAGTGGAGTGCTGAGAGTGCAACAGGGAGAGCTGGTAGCTGTTCTGCCTGGTGTATCTGTGTCTGTGGTTCAAGCATTCCCTGGGCTTGAAAATACTTTCTTCTGAAGGGTGAGTCTCTGTGGGCTGGGTCTCTGACAAGCCGGGCTTGATATTGACTTAGTCTTTTGGGTGGAATTCTGACTGCTGTGGGGTCTGGATGATGAAAATCGCTGCCAGCATGGGGGTGGTGGTTACTCTGGGTTCTTCTGAGGCTCTATTGGATGGTGAACTCCGGGCCAGAAGTCGCTTCTTCATCCCTGATCCCTCGTGGTCAGTGGAGTGCAGGGAATGCAGCAGGGAGAGCTGGTAGCTGCTCTGCCCGGTGTATCTGCGCTTATTTTTATTATTCACGATCACGATCTTCCCGTTGATCATCTATTTGCTAGAGCGGGCACCAGTAATATCTCCAATTTTTATTATTGTCATTATTAATATTTGTTTTGGTTTTTGGTCACATCTTGCCAGCATGGAGACCATTCCCAGGAGCACTGGGCTACCATGCGGTGCCAAGGATAGATCTCAGGTCTCCTGAATGCAAAGTATGCTCCCCCAGTCCATTGAGTTCTTTTTCTAGCCCATCATTTACTGCATTTTTTAAATCAAAACAATACAACAAACCAGAGATAAAATACAGAGGTTAAAGTGCTTACCTTTAATGCCGGGTTAAATCCCTGGCATCACATATGGTTCCTTGAGTACTGCCAGAAGAGATCCCTGAGTCTACAGAGCCAGGAGTAGGCACTGAGCACAACTAGGTATTTCCACACCCCTACCCCTCCAGAAAAAAAATATGTGGGGTTGGTGTGGTATTAGGGACAGGTTTTAGGGCTTTATACATTCAAGGCACTCTATAAATACACTTTCTTTAAAAAATTATGAACACAAAATGAAACGAAAAATGGTTTGGTCACAGAAATTTAATTTTCACTATGCAAAATTTTTATATACTTTCACTTTTTTCAACCCAAGTCATTCTTTCATTTGACATCTGCTTTGTGCGATACAGAGGTTAAAGCAAGACTAAGACAAATAATTCCACATCCTGACATAGTTTCAATTCTCCTAGAGGAGACAGGAAAAATACTCTAGATAAAGTGACACATAAGGACAGTGGTGGAGGGTCTTTGGAAGTGGTGATAGTATAGTAACTGTGTGTATCAAAACCACAAACACTGGAGCAATAGCACATCAGATAGGGCATTTGCCTTGCATGCGGCTCACCTAGATATGGGATCTCGGCATCCTATATGTTCCTCTGAACCTACCAGGAGTAATCTCTGAGTGCAGAACGAGGAGTCTTCCTTGACTACCTCTGGGCATGACCCCAAACAAAGCAAAAACACATAAACATTATAGTAACTCTGTTACCTAAACTACAATAAGTTTTTAATATCGAAAAGAAATTAGATAAATCTTATGATATGTCAACGCAAAAGTGTTATTAAAAATAAGAAAGTAGAGAGCAACAAGGATTGGGGTCACTGACAATAACAGGCTATAGGATTGCTCCTTTAGGTGGAGCAGTGGCAAGGACCTCATCCATCACCTGGAATGTAATATCACCTCCCGTGAGGGCTATTGTGAAGACAAAGAGCTAAGCTGTGGAAAAAAGAACACAACTGGCATCCATGGTGTACAAACGCCGATCTTAAACTTCAGAAACCAGATGTGCCTTAAGCAAACTTGACCACCCACCTATTTTGTTGCCCTCACCCCAAAAGGCTGCCAGCAATCTCAGTGAACAATAACACCCCTGCCTTCATTCACACCCAGCATCCCTCGGCCTGTCAAGCCCTCACTGCTCCCATCGTCCTCTCTTTCTTACAGCAGCAGCTGTCTCCTTTGAATATTAGCTGCTTTCATCTAAATTTATTTCACCTGCAGATTTTCCATCTTAATGAAAAACTGGTTGCACAGTCAAAAAGCCTAATTAGATCCACCCATATCCCATTGTGTGCTCTTTTAACCTTATAGTTACACCTTCAAATAAAATATGAATCCAATAATTCTCATATCTTCCACCTGTTCCGAGCCCACAACATCTCCACATGCTTAGCAAGAACATCAAACTGGCTTCCTTCCTCTGTTCTTGCCTATTCTATTTCCATCCCAAACTCCGGAGTGACCTTGTTAAAAGACAGGCAGTTCAAAACTCTGCAAGTTTCCCACATCCTGTTAAAACTTAGGCCATGGTC
>JAJIBD010033320.1:0-41539 GCA_021461705.1 Cryptotis parvus | reverse complement strand
TTCTTCACATAACTCTTCTTTTTTCATTTTTAACTTTATTTTAAACACTGTGCTTTACAAAGTACAAAGTTTTTCGCAGTACAGTTATTACAAGCATTCATCATTCAACATCAACCTCAACACCAGTGTGCCTCCCCACCACCAAAAGATCTCTATTTCCCACCCATCTCCCATCCCCATGCTGCTCTCTTAGCCGGCATATGGGATGCTGGGGATTGAACCCGGTCAGCCACATGCAAGTGCTATCGCTCCGGCCCCAACATAGCTCTTCTTGTATGAGCAAGAGGCTGCCTTTACATGTGGAACTCTATACCCTCTACCACACTTTCCCCCCTGAGTAATGTATACTTGGGGACTCTGTTCCTTTATTTTGCCTCGTTGCCTATCCTTGGACCTATACATTAATCATATCATACATCTTTCTAGCTAATAAATATGCCTGGGGCTATTCATGGACCTTTGCTCTACTACATAATTTAGAACCATCTTGTCAGGTTCCCAGAGGGACTTTTGGATTTTTTAAAAATTTGACTTAATTTATGGATAAATCTAGTAGAAGTGGCTATTTTAATGCTGTTGAATCTTTCTGTATATGAATGTGGTTTATCAATTTATTTCTTTTCTCCTTTTTGGGGGCCATAGCTGACAACATGCTGGGCTTGTTGTAGTTCTTGAGGGACTGGGTGGTGTGAGGTACAGACCTATAGTTCCCATGTACAAAGCACCTTATCCATCCCTTTTTTTTCTCTCTCTCAGACCATATTCCTTTATTTCTTTTTTTTTGGGGTGGTCATTTGGCCCGCACCTGGTGATACTCAGAGGCTCAGGGGCCACATCTGGTGGTGCTCAGGTGCTCAGGGGCTTCTATGCCCAGGAGTCATTCCTGGTGGTGTTTGGGGGACCATATGCTGTGCCGGGATTGAGCCAAAGTTAGCTGCATTCAAGGCAAGTTCATCTGTAAGGAAGCTTGCCTCAGCCCCAATATGTATTTCCACTTTATTCAGATATCTTTTCAGCCTTTCAATAATGTTTTGTGATCTGTATCCTGTGACTATTACACAAATTTCTCTGGGTTTATTTTAGGCACTCCGTGTGTGTGTGAGTGTGTGTGAGTTTGTGTGTTTGTGTGTATTTTGCTTTGATAGGGGGGCCAGAAAAATAGTATAATGGGTAGGACATTTGTCTTGCATATGGCTGATCTGGGTTTGATCCCCAGCATCCCTACATGGTCTCCCAAGCACCACTAGGAGTAATTCCTGAGTGCAAAGCCAGGAGTAACTCCTGAGTATCGCTGAGTGTGACCCCAAAACAAAGCAAACCAACAACCCAAGAAAAATTTTGCTGTGACAATGGAATTACAAAATAATATATACAGGTTATTATGAGATAGAGTGGTCATTTATTTGTGGACGTCAGCTTGGATATGGCAGTTTTGCAGACTACAGATTTGCCTATGGAATATTTTGGATTCCTGTGGAGACATTCATACTTTCTCCAAATCCACTTTTCCTTCTCAGGGAAAGCCTTTAATTTCCCTTCCTTTCCTCATTTCAAGGGCTGGGACTTTGGTGTAATGCTGAAAGGAATATTCACAGATATTCCTAACTGCTCTGAATCGTGTTAAAATGCTTTTAAAAATGTAGTCTGCAACATGATTTTCAATCAGCGTTTGAATAAGTATGTGATTGGTCAAAAAATATTTTCTCTTTCTAGATTTCAGCTTAAAAAAAACTTTTTTGGAAACAATGGGGGAGAAGAAATGAACAGAAGGGCCGGGAGCGATAGTCCAGCGGGTAGGGCATTTGCCTTGCACACGGCCCACCTGGGTTCGATCCCCAGCATCCCATATAGTCCCATGAGCACCACCAGGAGTAATTCCTGAATGCAGAGCCAGGATAATCCCTGAGCATTGCCAGATGTGACCCAAAAAACAAAAAAAAAAAAAAATGAACAGAAGCTTCCAAAAAGGAGAAATTCAAATGGCCAAAAGGCATATGAAAAAGTGCTCTTCATCATTAATTATCAGGGAGATGCAAATCAAAACAACAATCAGGTATCATTTCACATCACAGAGACTGGCACACATCCAAAAGAGCAAGAACAACAAGTGCTGGCGTGGATGCAGGGAAAAAAGGGACTCTCATCCATTGTTGGTGGGAGTGCTGATTGGTCCAACCCTTTTGGAAAACAATATGGACATTGCTCCGAAAACTAGATATTGAGCTCCCATTTGATCCAGCAATATTATTCCTGGGAATATACCCTGTGAACCAAAAACACATAGCAGAAACACTATCTGTACTTCTTTATTATTTGCAGCGCTATTCACTATAGCTAGAATCTGGAAACAACCTAAGTGCCTGAGAACAGAGGACTGGCTAAAGAAACTGTGGTACATCTACACTATGGAATACTATGCAGCTGTCAGAAAAGATGAAATTATGAAATTTACCTGCCAATGGATGGACATGGAGACTATTATGCTGAGTGAAATTAGTCAGAAGGAAAAGGATAGATATAGAATGACTGCATTAATTAATGGGATATAAATATATACTAATTGTGGGAAATTATAATGTCAGACTAGAACTCACCATTGAATATACACAAAGAGACTTACATGATAAACCCTAAATGTCTGCAGGGCTAGACACAAAGTGTAAAAAGAAGAGGGAGAGAGATACAGAGACAGAGACAGAGAGAGAGACAGAGAGAGAGAAGAGAGGAAAAGAGGGGGTGCCTGCTATAGAGGCAGCCTGGGCGTGAGTGGGAGGGAGTGTGGCTATATTGGTGGTGGAAATGGGGCACTGGTGAAGAGATGGGTGCTGGAATACTGTATTACTGAGAACCAATTATAAACACCTTTGTAATTGTATATCTCACGGTGGTATAATCAACTTGTATCACTTGTCTTCCCGTTGTTCATCAATTTGCTCTAATGGGCACCAGTAACATCTCCATATGTCCTGTCAAGTGATAGTATAGACCAAGGGTATCTGCTCACTCCAGGAACACGAAGGCCTCAAACCATTCCTTCAGGTCATGGGAATGAGGTCTATAATTGTTACTGGTTTTTGGCATATCAAATACAACATGGGGAGCTTGCCATATTCTGCTGTGTAGGTGGTACACTCTTAGTAGTAGGCGCTCATCTCGATACATTTACTGATGAACCACAATGAGGAAAGATCAGCTTTTCTCTTGGGTGGAGCTCTGAGGAGCTGTGGTGTCTGGATGTTGAGAATGACTGACCTCATGGTGTGGGGGTTCCTCTGGCTTCTTGCTAGGCTCACTGGGGTGACAGGCCATGGTTAGAACCTACCTAGAACTCTATACAGTGTATAAATGTGAAAGATCCTGGGAAGGACTTGGTCCTAACTTCCAGTATTGTCTAAGACTGTTGCGCAACTGCAGAGCAGCTATGTGCCAGCTATGGGTCTGGAGTGTCTCTCTTTTCGGGTTTGCTGGCTGTGGTGGATGGGAGCTCACAGCCATGCCCGCTGACATGGAGGTGGAGGAATGGGAGGAGGAGCCCAAATCCCCGCTCCAAATTTGGCCAGTGTGGCCCCCACACCTTGCTCTAAGGTGTAAGCAAACCCTTAGAGCTATGTTGGACTCAGCCAGGGGCTGGCTGAACCATTTACCGCCCCTGGAACTCCATGAGCTGCTTCCACCTGGGGCCGAGCAGCACACCTGTGGGTCTGGAGTGTCTCTCTTCTGGGGTTGCTGCCTGTGGTGGTCGGAGCCACGTCTGCCAACATGGGGGTAGAGATATGGGAGGAGGAGCCCAAATACCTCCTCTCCAAGTCCAGCCAGCATGGCCACCCTGCACATGTGAGCGAACCCTTGGTGGTATAATTAAAAAAATAAAATTGAGGTTTTGAGACTACCTGCATTTATTAAAACATAATAATTAAAACTAAAATAATTTAAAAATTTGGGTGTCATGAACAAATCTAGAATTTTATGAATCAGTTTTTTTTCTATAGCTATGGGTTAGAGGGTACCTGCCTTCCTTTCCTTTATGCCTTTTATATTTTTTATTTTTTAAAAATATTTTATTATACCACTGTTAGATATACAATTACAAGATATTCATGTTTGAATTTTGGTTCTACAGTGTTCCAACACCCATCCCTACACCCCCTGCCCATCTCCCATCAACAATGTCCCCACCTCCCCCTCCCCAGCCTGCCTCCATGGCAGGTTCTTCATCTCCTTTCTCTCTCTCTCCTTCTCGCTTCCCTTCCTTACACATTGTAGATTGTAATATATTCTAGAACATGATTGGTTTGATGTACCAGGTCCGGACCACAAAAATGGTGGCTATTGTGGTGAGTGAGTCTCATCCAGCTGCTTCCAAGGTCCTACAGAGGTGATGGGCCCCACTCCCAAAACCCATCTTGCCTCCTGGGAGCCTCATGGTCAGCTGAGCTAGGGGAGAGTCAGATGGCAGCCTCCCCAGCTCTCTCCCATGTGTCTGAGTCTCTGCATCATGGCCGAGAGCCCTGAGGCAGTTTGTAGGCGGGGCCATAAGGCCTCTGGGACAGGTCAGAGAGGGGAATGGGGACACCAGCTCCATCTCCAAGAACACCTGGTGACTTCTGCCTCTGAGAGCCACCTACCTGGGCCTCGAACTTGGCTGCTCTGAGCTGGTTTTGAGATCAGCATGTCTCTTGCATGGGTTCTGATGAGCTGTGGGGGTCCGGACTGCGAAAAAGGTGGATATTATGGTGAGAGAGTCTCATCCAGCTACTTCCGAGGCCCTACAGAGGTCATAGGCCAATACCCAAAACCCATCTTGCCTCCTGGGAGCCTCATGGTCAGCTGAGGTAGGGGAGAGCCAGATGGTAGCTCTCCCCATGCGTCTGAGTCTCTGCATGATGGCTGAGAGCCCCGAGGCAGTTCATGGGTGGGGCCACCAGGCCTCCAAGATGGGTCAGAGAGGGAAGGGGGTGTACCCCAGCTCCATCTCCAGGGAAGGCCCGGTGACTTCCACCTCCGAGAACCGCCTACCTGGGCTCAAACTTGGCTGCTCTGAGCTGGTCTTGAGATCAACGTTTCTCTTGCATGGGTTCTGATGAGCTGTGGTGGCTATTATGGTGAGAGAGTCTCATCCAGCTGCTTCCGAGGCCCTACAGAGGTGATGGGCCCACTCCAAAAAACCATCTTGCCTCCTGGGAGCCTCATGGTCAGCTGAGCTAGGGGAGAGCAGATGGCAGTTCTTCCCCTTGCGTCTGAGTCTCTCCTCTTTCTCTTTATCTCTATTTCTGTCTCTGTATTTCTCTTTCTTCTCCTACACCTTGTGACTTGCCCTATGGTTTATGATGCAATTATCTATGTGTATATTCAGTAGTGATTTCTTTTTTATTTTTTAAAATACTTTATTATACCACAGTGAAACATACAGTTACAAAGGTGTTCATAATTGGTTCTTGGTAATACATTATTCCAGCACATATCCCTCCACCAGTGCCCCATCCCCCACCACCCCCCCCGCCCCGCCCCAGGCTGCCTCAATAGCAGGTACCCCCTTTTCCTCTCTCTCTCTGTCTCTGCATCTCTCCCCTTCTTTTACACATTGCGGCTAGCCCTGCAGACACTTAGGGTTTATCATGTAAGTCTCAATGGTGAGTTCTAGTCGGACATTACCATTTCCCACACTCAGTTAAACACTGGTATATATTTATATCCCATTAATGAATGCAGTCATTCTGTATCTGTCCTTTTCCTTCTGACTTTTCCTTCTGAATTTCACTAAGCATGATAGTCTCCATATCCATCCATTCGCAGGTAAATTTCACAATTTCGTCTTTTCTGACAGCTGTATAGTATTCCATCATGTAGATGTACCACAGTTTCTTTAGCTAGTCCTCTCGTTCTCGGGCACTTAGGTTGTTTCCAGATTCTAGCTATTGTGAATAGCACAGCGATAAATAAAGAAGTACAGATAGTGTTTCTGTTTTTTGGTCTCTAGGATATATTCCCTGGAGTGCTATTGCTGGATCAAATGGGAGCTCAATATCTAGTTTTCGGAGGAATGCCCATATTGTTTTCCAAAAGGGCTGGACCAGTCATCACTCCCACCAACAGTGGATGAGAGTCCCTATTCTCCCATATCCACGCCAGCACCGGTTGTTCTTGCTCTTTTGGATGTGTGCCAGTCTCTGTGGCGTGAGATGGTACCTCATTGTTGTTTGATTTGCATCTCCCTGATGATTATAATGATGAAGAGCACTTTTTCATATGCCTTTTGGCCATTCAAATTTCTTCTTTTTGGAAGCTTCTGTTCATTCCTTCTCCCCATATTTTTGATGGGGTTGGCTGCTTTTTTTTCTTGTGAAGTGCTACCAGTGCCTGATACATCCTGGATATTAACCCCTTGTCAGATGGGTATTGGGTGAATATCCTTTCCCACTCTGTGGATTGTCTTTGTATCTTAGTCACTGTTTCTTTTGAGGTGCAGAAGCTTTTCAATTTTATATAATCCCATTTGTTTATCTTTGCTTCCATTTGCTTGGTCAGTGGTGTGTCGTCTTTAAAGATACTTTTGGTTTTGATGTTGTAGAGCCGTTTTTCCTATGTTTTTTTTGATGTACCTCATAAATTCATGTCTGATGTTGAGATCTATAATCCATTTTGATCTGACTTTTGTGCATGGAGTTAGAAGGAGGTCTAAGTTCATTTTGTTACATGTAGCTGTCCAGTTTCCCAGCACCATTTGTTGAAGAGGCTTTCTTTGCTCCACTTAATATTTTTTTGCTCCTTTATCGAAGATTAAGTGGTTGTATATTTGAGAGTGTGTTTCAGGATATTCAGTTCTATTCCATAGGTTCTACAGGTCTGTCTCTATACCAATACCACACTGTCTTTTTTTAAAAAGTATTTTATTATACCACTGTGAGATATACAATTACAAAGATATACAATTAAAAAATTCATATTTGAGTTTTGGTCATACAGTGTTCCAGCACCCATCCCTCCACCAGTGCCCATCTCCCACCACCAACGTACCCTGTTCCCTCCCCCTCCACTCCTCCCCCAGCCTGCCTCCATGGCAGGTTCTTTATTTCTTTCCCTTTCTCTCTCTTTTCTTTTCCTTCCCTTCCAGACTATGGATTACAGAACATACATTAAAGGGTTGTCATGTGTATCTTTTGCCTGTATTTAATGCTCAGTTCTAGGTTGCGATACCACACTGTCTTAATTACAACTGCTCTGTAGTAGAGCTTGATGGTGGGGAAAGTGATACCTCCCATCTTCTTTTCCCCAAGCATTGCTTTAGCTATTCATGGCGGTTTATTATTCCATACAAATTTAAGGAGTGTTTGTTCAATTTCTTTGAAGAACATCATAGGTATCTTTATAGGGACCTCATTGAATCTGTATAAAGCTCTAGGGAGTATTACCATTTTGATAATGTTAATCCTTCCATTCCATGAGCAGGGAATGTGTCTCTATTTCCTCTGGTCCTCTTTTATTTCCTGAAGAAACATTTTGTAGTTTTCTTTGTAGAGATCCTTTACATTCTTTGTCAAACTGATTCCTAGGTATTTGATTTTCTGCAGTGCAACTGTGAATGGGATAGTTTCTTTAATGTCCCTTTCTTTTCTTTCACTGTTTGCATATAGGAAGGCCATTGACTTTTGGGTATTGATTTTGTACCCTGCCACTCTTCAGTAGTGATTTCTAATGTGACATTAGAGTCCCTCATTCCCCGTCAACCTCCCCAGTTTGTTACAACTACAATGATACAGGATCTTTCACATCTGTACACCAACTACATTATGGTGTACAGATGTGAAAGATCCTGTAAAGGACCTGGTCCTAGCCTACTTTGTTATCTAAGCCTCTTGCGCGGCTGCACACTGTTCTTCCTATGTCAGACCATCCACCATCCAGGGCCCACTGGGCAGAGCCCCTGGGGGGGGTGTAGACAAGCCTATCTCCTGTCTGCCACCTGCCAACGCAGCCGGCACCACAGCCACACCTGCAACACCTCGAGGGGCAGGTGGCCCATTTTTTTCTTTCGTATGTAATACTGCTGTGAATAGATTTATTTGAATCATTGTAAGCATGAGTTCCTAATTGTATAAAGAGTTTTATATTTCTTTTGTTCCCCTTGTCTTTTTTGTTTTGTTATTAAGGTTCTACTAGCCTTATAAAATGAGTTGGGGGACCAGAGTGATAGTACAGCAGGTAGGGGCGTTTGCCTTGCACACGGCCTGCCCGTGTGCCAGTCCGGCTTCAATCCCTGGCATCCCATATGGTCCCCTGAGCACCGCCAGGAGTAATTCCTAAGTGCAGAGCCAGCAGAGACCCCTGAGCATTTCCGGTGTGACACAAAAAAAGCAAAAAAAAAATGAGTTGGGACAGGGTTGGAGCAATAGTACTGAGGGCATTTGCCTTGCACATAGCTGACCTGGGTTTGATCCCTGGCATCCCATACAGTTCCCCAAGAACTGACAGGAGTAATTCCTGAGTGCAGAGCCAGGGGTAACCCAAAAAGCCAGAAAAGAAAATGAGTTGGGTAACTTTCATTCTTTGTCCTCTGAAACACTGGGGCCGGCGATAGTACAACAAGTAGCGTGTTTGACTTGCATGTGGCTGACCTAGGTTTAAAGCCAGGCACCCCACATGGTACCCCAAACATCACGAGGAGTAGTTCCCAAATGTAGAGCCAGGAGTAAGCCCTGTGCACTGCAGTGTGTGTCCCCAAAAGGAAAAAATACCAGGGGTCCCTTTCAGTGTTCTTTGGGGACTAGGTGATGTTCAGGGACCCCAGGAGCTAGAAAAGCCAGAGAATATTTAACTGGGCCAGGAGTTCATGTGGCAGTGGTTGTGGGTGTGAGTGTGGCTGCTGGAAGTGTGGGATGGCAGAGGCTTCTCACACCCACTGCGGAGGACACCAGGATTTTCAGCCTGAAGACCCCATGTACCTGGGGTTTTGGGCAGTTTGGCATCTCTGCAGAGCTTAGATGTGAGGCAGTGGAGTTGGCACACCATTGGCATGGTGACAGCTGTGGGTATGAGTGCAAGATGACCACTTGGCCTGCCGCTCCTCCCAAGGATACCCCTGCATTTTCAGCCAGGAGACCTGTATGGCCAAGAATTTTTTTTTGTGGCTGGTTGATCTTTTCTCAGATTTAACTGTGAATCTGTTGAGCCTTGAAAAATGACTGAGCTTAGGAGATGGTGACTGTGACTCAGAGCACCAATGACTGAGCTTACAGGACAGTGATGATGGGACTCAGAGCGCCAATGGCTGAGCTTACAGGACAGTGATGATGGGACTCAGCGTCAATGGCTGAGCTTACAGGACAGTGATGATGGGACTCAGAGCGCCAATGGCTGAGCTTACAGGACAGTGATGATGGGACTCAGCGTCAATGGCTGAGCTTACAGGACAGTGATGATGGGACTCAGAGCACCAATGGCTGAGCTTACAGGACAGTGATGATGGGACTCAGCGTCAATGGCTGAGCTTACAGGACAGTGATGATGGGACTCAGTGTCAATGGCTGAGCTTACAGGACAGTGATGATGGGACTCAGCGTCAATGGCTGAGCTTATAGGACAGTGATGATGGGACTCAGCGTCAATGGCTGAGCTTACAGGACAGTGATGATGGGACTCAGTGTCAATGGCTGAGCTTACAGGACAGTGATGATGGGACTCAGAGCACCAATGGCTGAGCTTACAGGACAGTGATGATGGGACTCAGTGTCAATGGCTGAGCTTACAGGAGAGTGATGATGGGACTCAGTGTCAATGGCTGAGCTTACAGGACAGTGATGATGGGACTCAGCGTCAATGGCTGAGCTTACAGGTTGGTGACCGTGGGAACCAGGGTGCTTTTTTTTTTTTTGCTTTTTTTTTCTTTTTTGGGTCACACCCGGCAATGCTCAGGGGTTTCTCCTGGCTCTGCACTCAGGAATTACTCCTGGCAGTGCTCGGGGACCATATGGGATGCCGGGGATCAAACCCAGGCTGGCATGAGCCGGCAGTGTGCAAGGCAAACGCCCTACCTGCTGGGCTATCGCTCCGGCCCCAGGGTGCTTTTTTGAAGTGAGGTCTTTCTTTGTTCCTTATTTTTTCCCTCCCTTACCCCAGGGACCTCCAAGCAGTGCTCAGTGAGACTGAGGGGCCCTCCTGGTGGTCCTCAGTCAGCCAGGCTGATGGTTCAGTAACATGGTTCAGCACTCAGGTCGTTTATGGGGTGCTACTGGGCCTTAACGTGCTCGGAATGAGCAGGACACCTGGCAGTGCTTGGGAATACAGGCATGTCTGGTGATGCTTGAGGCCACAAGACCTTATTCAGTGACAGTTGGGGCCACCAGCCCTGTCCGGTGCTTCCAGAGATCAGCCTGTGGCCTTGCATGTTCCAGCCCTTCCCACTGTCTCTTGCTCTTCAGCTCTTGAAAATTCTACCTGTTTTTTTTTTTTCTTTTTTGGGTCACACCCGCGATGCTCAGGGGTTTCTCCTGGCTCTGCACTCAGGAATTACTCCTGGCGGTGCTCCAGGGACCATATGGGATGCCGGGATCGAACAAGGCAAATGCCCTACAGCTGGGCTATCGCTCCGGCCCGAAAATTCTACCTGTTTTTCTGGCTCTGTTGTGCTCCTCTTTCGCCCCTCCCCTTTCCATAACTGAGGTCAGACTAAGTCGGTTCCCCCTACCTCTCCTTTTCTAGAAACCCCTCTTTCGCTTGTCTTATCCATATGGGTAATTTCTGACAACTGGGTTCTAAGAAAGAAGTTCCAGTTTCCAAGATGGAGCCTTGTGCTACATCTTGACCAACACAGGTTTCCTGAAACAATGGTCTATGAGGAAATTCCAGTTTCAAAGATGGCGCCTCATGCAACATCTTTACACAGGGCATTTCCATGAACAGACCAGCCTATCAGGGCATTTCCATGAACAGACCACCCAGCAGACCAGCCTAGCACAGCCTGGCTCGCTTGCGGTTCATCAATAAATGCTGGACTTAGAGATGACTACACGAGTATGCTACCTGCGTGGCAGAGCCTGGCAAGCTACCCGTGTTGTATTTGATATGCCAAATACCAGTAACAATTATAGACTTCATTCGGAATGGATTGAGGCTCTTTATGGAGCAAGCAGATGCCCTTGGGCTCTACTAGCATGAGACAGGACATATGGAGATGTTACTGGGGCCCGCTCGAGCAAATCGATGATGAACGGGAAGACAGTGACAGTGATCTATATGGGTGTTTGTTCATTGGGGAACCCTGCAGTGGGACAGTGGCATGTTAGCATGCTGCTGACGCTGGTTTGACACTCAGTGCCACATAAGCCCCGCCAGGAAAGATCCCTGAGTGCAGAACCAGGAGTAAGTCTTGAGCATGGCGAAATGTGGCCAAAACACCAAAGGAAGAAAAAGTCAATTCTGCTTAATGTCTGCATCATTAGTGGGTGATTCTAAGTACCTGTGTTCTTGAGGTTCTTCTGGAGAAACATCAGAAACATAGTTCTCTTTCTTCCTCGTGGTCCCTGGAGGAGAGCTCTGACTTTCGCTGCTCCACAGTGGAGAAGATTTAGGTGAAGCCTGTCCTCTGACTTCTGACCTGCTGGGATCGTCACATCCACTCTTGCAGGCCTGTGAACTGCCTCTTTTCCTGGACTCCGCATCCCCTTACTCGCGATAAAGGGTCACCACTTGTCTCCTACACATTTGTTATAGTGAACTCTAAGATGTGCTTCAGCAAATCTGACGCCAGTCTAGCTCAACTGCCCAGGGACAGGGCCATTTGCTCCTGGTGGTAATAACTGTACTTGTCACTGTGTCCATCATCACTTTCGATTCAGCCACTGAGCTCTGTGCTGCTCCCCTGTTGGGTTACATCCCATCTATTAGCCCTGGGTTTTTGCATTGCTAATGAGGGATTGTTTTTCTTCTTCTTATAAACCTTTGCATATGTTTGGAATAAGAGATTTTGTCTTTTGGGGCCAGAGCGATAGTCCAGCGGGTAGGGCGTTTGCATTGCACGTGGCCGGCCTCTGCAGGCCCAGGTTCGATATCCGGCATCCCATATGGTCCCCCGAGCATCGCCAGGAGTAATTCCTGAGTGCAGAGCCAGGAGAAACCCCTGAGCATTTCCGGTGTGACCCAAAAAAGAAAAAAAAAAAAAAAAAAAGAGATTTTTTTTTTATAAACACGAAAGGAGAGTGGGGGCAGGTATTTGTGAGTTAGTTTGACTCTGAATTGGTTGCTCCTGTTATATTTTCTAACTGGCATCTGAGTGCCCCTGTAATGATTTTAATATCGGCAATAAGGATTCTCTATGAGGGACTGGAAGGTACCAGGAAGAGAGTCAGGTACCATCTGGCTACGAAATGAGCGAAGGTCAGAACAACTTGTCTCACCTAAGATAAGCCTGAATGACCTCTCAGGGTAAATGGCTTTGATATTTTTTGCTTTTTTTTGGGGGTCACACCCGGCAATGCTCAGGGGTTACTCCTGGCTCTGCACTCCAGGAATTACTCCTGGAGGTGTTGGGGGACCATATGAGATGCCAGGATAGAACCCTGGCCGGCACAGGCTGGCCGGGTGCAAGGCAAATGCCCTACCCGCTGGGCTATCACTCAGGCCCCAGGGTGAATGGCTTTGAAGCAGAGCAGAACACTTAAGAAGTGCCCTGGAGCAGAGCTAGGCTGGAGACAGGACCTTGTAGGGGATGGAAGAGATGATCAATCTGGCATACAGAACATAGTTTGGATCATATGACATGATATCCCATGAAAGTTCATCCTATATATTTAATCTCAGGTGTAGTTATTAAGCCTGTCTCTCTCTTGCTCTGTTTATATAAGAAAACTACATATAATATTGAAATGATTGTTTATTAGCTTGGGAGGAGAAGAGCAATGCTCTGCATTAGCATCTCTTAAGCTTGGGCCTTTCGGGATCAGGAAAATAAACATTTCTGTTACTGGATTTGGCATATCGAACACGCATAAGACAGCTTGCCAGGCTCTGCCATGCGGGCGCTATATTCTCATTACAGATGCCATTGGGCTACATTGGCACGTGATAGGGTCCAATGGAAATGTTACTGGCTCCCGCTCGAGCAAATCGATGAATAACGGGATTCAAGTGATCAAGTGATCAAGCTTGGGCCACTGGGGTGAGGTACCCCTGGGGGTTTGCACCAGTAAAGAAGAGACAGCTGGTTTTGAACTTTGACTACACACTGCCCGCCCCCCCCCCATCTCAGAAGAGACTTTTAGTTTCTTGCAGTTGTGGGGTTGGTGTACATGGTTGGTGTGAGTCTGTTGGCCGGTGTAGTGGTGGCAGAGGGTGTATAGCTGTTAGTGTGGAGTGAAGTTGGAAGAAGTAAAGATTTGGACTATCTAAACTGGACTCATGGCTCTTTGTTAATTGGCCTGAGGGGACGGTCATTGGCCCTGAGAGTGACCACGGAATCCAATGGACCCTGGTACTGTTGGGGAACCCAGACTGCCCCAATACTCCCCATACAACACTCTACAGAGATGGGCAGATGCAATGTGCAATGTGCTGGCAACCCGACCCTTGTATCTCTGGCCTCCTGAGGACTCAAGTTGAGTTTTCTCTGAGAGACCCAACCAGATGCTGGTTGGTTCACACATTAAACCAGTATTTATCAGCTGCCAACGTGCTGCCTGTGAGTGCTGGGGATTCTGCAGTAGTCAGGACAGGTAAGAGCTTTGCTGCCATGGAGACAGATAAAGTTAAATAAATAAATAGACTGTTCATATTAGCACATGGAAACTCTTAGGGCGCCATCAATTGCTGAAGCAAGAAACAAAGACATGGTTCCTTTTCCTTTGCTTAGTTTCTTGCTTATTGATCTTTTGGGGGTAGACTTTGAAGAAGCTTTATTGAAGTCTTAAATAACACATAATGTTGGTGAATAAAATGATGGAAGGCAAAGAAAAACAATGCCCTGTGTGCCACTTTAGAACATGAAGACATAGTAATGGAAACATTGGAAGTGGATGTAGCATCAGAAAGGAAAAACAAGCACCAGTTTCACAGGGAGATGCCAAGTTTCTGATTATTAACAAATAGAATTCAGTGACAAGTCCCTAAGACTTCACTATTAGTAAGTTTTATCCCAGGAATGCAAATCTGGTTCACTATCAAGAAGTTAATCAACGTAGTTTCTTTCAGCAATGGAGCATTAGACACTTTATTTGTGGTTCTTCAAAAAACATCTGAGCACATACGCTGCCTGATCCCATGTGCTGCTTGAGTCCATGTGGCTGAGCATATGTGTTGCCTGCATTTCCCCTCTTGAGATGTGGACTTTCTATTTTTCTTTTTTTCTTCTTTGCTCTTTTGGGTCACACCTGGTGATGTGCAGGGGTTACTCCTGACTCTGTACCTAGGAATTACTCCTGGTGGTGCTCAAGGGACCATATGGGATGCCTTGGATTGAACCTGGGTTGGCCATGTACAAGGCGAATGACCTACCTGCTGTGCTATCTCTCCAGCCCGAGTTGTGTACTTTCATACCTAATGCTGGGATGCGTGTACTGGGGCTCTCTCTGCCTTGGAGAAGCCTGTGTTCTCTCTTGAGCGCATTATTCTCTCACTTTCTCTCCCTCCTTCCCTTCCTCAGAACCTCCAAATAAAATCTGTTTTACTTCACTGCTCCTCTACTCCTGAAATTCTTCTTCAGAGAGGCAAAGATAAGAACCTGCCAGGCCTGGGTAAGACCTGGCCTTCCCAGGGGGTCTCAGGGAGGTAGAGGCGGATTGGGAGGAGTGATATCTTTTTACTTCCAGCCCCATGTAAGCCACCCATGGGGGTTCACTGACATCAATCAGATGCTAAATCTGGTTTAAATAGTCATCTCTCTATAGTTTTGGATCTTTGTGCCATACCCAATGGTGCTCAGGGTTTATTCCTGGCTCTGTGCTCAGGGACCACTCTGGTGGGACTGGGCGGCAATACAGGATACTGGGGAACCAAACTGCGGTCGGCTGCATGCAAGGAAAGTTCCTTACCCATTGTGAAAAAAAAACAAATTAAAAGAAAAATGAAAAAAAATTGATAGGGCCCAGGCTAAATAAATCTTACATTGTGAAAGCTTTCATCTTCATATTGGTCTCAACAAAGTTGAATTTAGGAAATTACCCATCAGAAATTTGTTTTTGCACAGCTGCAGAGGACTGAAATGAAGGTGTGGCCAGGGCCAGCTCCCGGGCCCTGCTGCCCGCTGCAGACAGTCATCTTCTCCATGTCCTCTGAGATTGTCCTGCCTGTGCGTGTGTCTGTGTTTGAATAAGGTCCCCAGTCCTATAGTGACCGCGTCTACCCTAAAGACCTCAGTTCAGCTGAACTCCTGCTTGAGAAGCCCCCTCTCCAAACCCCCTGATGAGCCACTGGCGATCAATATGTTTATTTGGGGAGATACAGTCCAGTCCATAACCGGCTTCATCAGCTGGAGTCAAGGCACGCCTCAAGAAAGCCCACGTGGCCTTGAGCTCAGCATGCAAGTGGATGCGCCCAGCTGCTCCTTCTCAGTGCCGTTGGCTGCATGTGCTTGTCTGATGAGGGACACCAACTCTGTTTTGCTTTGTTTGGGGCCAGAGAGCTGCTTCTGCAATCAAGGGAATGAAATTCTTCTCAGAACCTTTCTGAATTCACTTGTATGGTGGATGGAAGAAGGTCAACCAGCAAACACACAGATTGACCCTGGGCTGCTCAGTGGGTGAAGTGGGTCCTTTCATTTTTACTTATTTATTTTGGGGGTGCTCCCCAAATGGTGCTCGGGTAAGAGGACCATGGGTCTATCTTCCTGTGCAGTGAAGAAGGGAAGGTCTGGAAATGTTTGGTTAAACAGGAAAAAGATGACGGGAGACTTAGAGAACACAGCTCTCCTCTCTCCCAACAAATTGTGCATTGAAGGGGAAAGAGGACAGAAGAGAGGACCTCCTGGAAGAGGAAGGGACTTGGGCTGGAGAGAGCACCAGGGGCTAGAGCAGTGCTGCATGTGGGATACCTGGATTCAGTCTCCAGAAATGCTTGATCCCCAGCACTGTTGGGAGTGACCCCCAGGTATAAATCTGGGACAGACCCCTCAGCACTGCTAGGGGTGGCTCCAAAACCAAACCGAAAAATTAAAATTAAGAGAATCAGGAATTAAAGTTGCATAACTTCTTAGCTAAAGGTCAGGAGGAAAGAGACGCAGCTAAAAGGTGGGTTGTACTCCAGCCATGTTCCTTTATTGGGGGTGGACTTAGGGGTTTCAACAGGTTAGGGGGTTCATGCTTGGCCTAAGAATGCAGAGTGACCTGAGCAGGAGACATCAGGACCACACTCAGTGGTATCAGGGGACTGTGTGATACTGGGGTTTAAGTATGAGTCTGTTGTACACAAGGCAAGCACCCCTGGCCACTGAGCTGTTGCCCAGCCCCGTCCACCAATGCTCTATTCACCTTTCTCTCCCTCCTCCTTCATCTGTCGGGACTCTGCCAGGGTCCCCGACAGTGTCAGGACAGAAGTTCTCTTCTACCTCCGAGGATGCCGGGGAATGGATGAAAACTCACGAGTCTGGTGCAATTCCAAAAAGGCTTTTAATAGTACAAAAGCTCTTCCACAGCACTTCAATATAATGAACAAACTCTAGCTCTGGTCCGAACTTAGACCATACCAAAGAGCCTAAGTCTCCCACCGAAGAGAGAGGATCTCACCTGAGATGAGTCCTACCCAGAAGAAGGAGCAAAAGGCCAAAGAGCAAAAAGCTGAAGCCGAAAAGGTGAAGGGGCCTCAAGTCAGTCCCCTTATATACACCAAAGTAATTCGATTTGTGACAGGGAGGGTCATGTCAGTAAAGAACCCTAAACAGAGTGTAGAAGAGCAGTGCCACACCCTATTGCAGGTATAAACAAAGGTTATGCCAAAGACTAATCCTGAGATTATCTCTTATGTAAAACACTGGAGAGAGAGAGAGAGAGGGCTGATATAAAGTAATACATCTTAATTTCATGAGCTTCATGTAATCTAGATGGTACCCACAAGGTCCTTCTTATTATTATCTGCACCAGGGTGATTCTGAGTATCTTGTTCTCGTGTACTGAAAGGGTCACACTCGCCTGCTTAGAGCAAACTAGTATGATCCTTCCTATAGTCTTCCTTTAGTCTCAACGTAGCCAGGGTGGTAGTCTCCTGGTAAATTCTAACTGTCCCACGCTGGGTGCAGTGGGTATAAAGAGGAGCTGTGCCCAATCTAGAAAACATAGAAGTCTTAGTAGATGTATAAGTCAGAAGTTATTCAGTCAAGGTGACTTCTGTAACTGCCACACCCTCTAGCAGTGTTTACATAGAAGAGAGGTCTCATTAGAATGAACCTTGGCTTAAGTAGATTAAGCTGGGAGTGAGCAAAACAACAAAACTCCCAGAATAGCTAAACCTGTCCTCCAACAATCCATCATCCATCCATCTGTCATCATCCATCCATGATTCCTCCATACATCATTTATCACTGTTGTTATATCTCCTACTTGAGAGCCTGAGGACCAAAGATGAGGAACCTCTGTCCAGACCTTGACAATCCTTTGTTTCTATCCAGTGAATCTTGATTTGTATTTTTTCTCCAGAAGATGAGATAAAAAAAATGATATTGTTTTCAACAAGCAAGTTTGCAGTAGCTTGCTACAGCAGCACAATAGAAAGTCAGAGAGAGGCCAAGAGAGGTGGGAGTCACATTAATAAAAGGTAGATAGCTGGCAGAAATTCAGGCACAGTCTTCTTTTTTTTGTAATATTCTATTATACTACCGTGATATATACAATTACTAAGACGCTCATGTCCAGGTTTTGGTCATACATTGTTTCAGCACCAATCCCTCCCTTCCGATCAGTGCCCATTTCCCATGACCAATGTCCCCAATTCCCTCCCCTCTCTTTTCTCCCCTAGCCTGCCTCTATGCAGAGTTCTTTATCTCTTTTCTCTTTCTTTTTTTCTCTCTCTTTCTCTTTTCCTTCTCTTACACACTGAGGATTGTGATGCATTCATTTAGAGGTTATCATGTGTATCTTTTTCAGGCACAGTCTTTTTTTCTGAAGTTTCAGGGACATCATTTTCAAGTTCTTCTTTTCTGAAGTTTCAGCAATATAATTTTTGGGCACAACCAGGAATGAAGCCTTCTTTGGGCCAGCTCCTTGCTAGATCCTCAGAGATGGTGATCGTGGTGAAGAGAGGGGTGACAGTGATGGTGAGTGACGGTGGTGATGTAGGTCAGGTGATGTAGTTATCTTGTGTATCTTTTTACAGGTGATGTAGTTGGTGAGAAATGGCGTAGATGATAATGTAGAAGGCAGTGATGTTATGGGTGAAGATGGTGAAGATGGTGTTGCTCATGTGGGCAATCATATAGGTGATAACAATGACAATGGTGATAGTGGTGGCAATTCAATGGAGGTGACGGTGGAGTAGGTGGTAGTGATGGTTGTGGTGGTGATGACAATGATGATGTTGGTAATGGTTATGGTGATGGTTATGGAGGTGATGGAGATATAAGCAATATTGGTGGTGGAGATGGTGACGAAGGTGATAGTGATGGTGGTGGGGATGGTGATGGAGGTGATAGTGTTGGTGGAGATGGTGATGGAGGTGATAGTGATGGTGGTGGGGATGGCGATGGAGGTGATAGTGATGGTGGTGGAGATGGTTATGGAGGTGATGTGATAGTGATGGTGGTGGAGATGGTTATGGAGGTGATGTGATAGTGATGGTGGTGGATTGGTGATGGTGGAGGAGGTGATAGTAATGGTGGTGGATTGGTGATGGAGGTGATGTGATAGTGATGGTGGTGGATTGGTGATGGAGGTGATGTGATGGTGGAGGAGGTGATAGTGATGGTGGTGGGGATGATGATGGAGGTGATAGTGACGGTGGTGGGGAGGGTAATGAAGGTGATAATGAAGGTGGTGGATGAAGGTGAGGTAAAGTTAAGGTGGTGATGGTGGAGATGAAGTTATAGTGATGGTGGTGGGGATGGGGATGGAGGTGATGTGATAGTGATGGTGATGGTGGTGATGGACAGTGATGGCAATGATGATGGAGGTGATGGTGTTCAGAGATGACAGTGATGGAGAGTACGGTGATGGAGATGGTGCTCACACTCACTCCCCTTCACTCTCAGTCCAGCTCACACTCACATGCTCATATTCACGCTCACACTCAGCTCACAGTGCACTCACATCGCATTCACACTCACTCACACTCAGGCTTGCACACACCTACACCTGCCTGCTTTAACTGCCAGGTGCTCTCAAACATGCGCCCAAAGCACTCCCCAGGAGATACCACTCATGGCCTCCCTTTCCCCCAGCGTGCGGAGCGCTTTGCAGCCTGAGTGTCATGAAAGAGCATTTTCCTTCGCACTTTAAGGTAAACCCGGTGACATTCTAGAAAATGCTCTTTTGGCCTGAAGGGCAGAGAGAGGAATTGGGAATAGGGTGGAGGTGGGCGGCGCAACAGCCTCTAAGATGGATCCTAGCTCCGGTGCTCTGAGGGCCCAGCTGGATCTCCCCCGCTTTTTGAAAGGCTTCTGCCCCCCAAGGTGGAGCTGGGAGCAGGGGCAGGTGCCAGCCAACTGGAGGTGAGCCTGGGCCAATAAGAGGCTGTTTTTTTTTTTTTGGCTTTTTGGGTCACACCTGGTGGTGGTCAGGGCTTACGCGCGTGGCTCTGCACTCAGGAATTACTCTTGGCGGTGCTCGGGGAATCCTATGAGATCCCGGGAACTGAACCCAAGTTGGCTGTGTGCAAGGCAAAAACCCTCCCCCGTAGTGCTCTCGCTCAGGCTCCCAATCAGAAACTGTTGCTGGACAACGATTGCTCCTTGCAAATCCCCTTCCGACCAGGCGTGGCCTCAGGGAATGGGGGGGCTACAGTGGACTGGGCGGTGCCGCTCAGGGCCCACTCCTGCCTCTTTCCTCTTCCCCAGAGCAAGCCTCCAGATGTCTGCTGAGATGCTGATGGCTGCCATCGGGAGCATCTGTGCAGGCTGACTGAGGTCGGAGGCCAAAATGCTGCAGAGACAGGACCCACACACTCCTTTGGGGTGATTTCAAAGTCACCTCATGCTATGCCGGGGGTTGGAAACCTTTCAGGGTTTCCAAGAGCATTGCCAGGAGGATCGAAACCTTAGGCCAGCTGGCCATGGGCATTCGGGCACAGCGCAGGAGTCCCGAGCACAGCCCGGAGCTGTCCATGGGCCCACAGTGCACTGGTTGCCTGAGCCCACGCTGAACTTCTCAAGTCTTGCCCTGACACCTTTTCCCACATTGAACCGAGAGGCGAACCGACTTAACAGAGAGGTTACACCGCCTGCGCTCTGGAGTGTTTGTGAGATGCCAGAGGAGACTTAAGCAGGAACGCGTGGAGGCCCCAGGTAGAACGTGACTTAGAAGCGGCTAAAAGGATCTGAGACCTGCAAGCAGGAAGCCCTGGCTAGATCCGGCACCGCGGAGGGGGAGGGGCCAGCACAGTGGGAGTGGACCCCAGTACTGTGCCTGGAGTGATCCCGAGCACTGTGCGGTGTGGCCCGACATCCACGGTCTTCCCACATGGGAACGGGAGCCCGAGCTATGGGAAGGCGGTTCCCAGCATCCGGTCCATCGGGACTGAACTTGCCTCTTTGCTGGGGGATTCTTGGCAGTGGGGATGGAGCAGCAACTTCTAGCTTGAGTGGGGGCAGGAGAAAGTACAGTGGGCAGGGCGCTGGCCTGCATGCGGCTCACCCAGGTTCCATCCTGGAAGCCGTATGGTCTGACCAGCACCGCCATCAGTGACCCCTGAATGCAGAGCAAGGAGTCAGCCCTGAGTATAGCCGGATGTGGTCTCCCTCCACAAAAAAGTGTTGGTTTCCTAGCATGGGCAAGGGAGGGTGTGAGTGGACTAGGGGCCAGGGGTGTGGGACACTTTTCTTACTTTCCTTTCTGAAAGCTGCACTGAGGGGGTATAACTGCCCTGCATGGTTTGGACTGTCCAGGCATACTCCTCATTCCTGCTCCGTGTCCAGTGAGGGCAGCAGGTCCCCTTGCTCCCCCCAGCTACCCAGGGATTCTGGGAGACTCGCTGGGATCAGGCCACTCCTGCGTTTTCCTGGAGGAGGGGGGGCTGCCTTGCCCGCTTGGCCCTGGAGGCGACTGTGCCCTTCTTGCTCTCCTCTGCAGACCCAGCAGTCACTGACACGGATGAGACACGTGGGCAGAGGGGGAACAGGGCCTCAGCTCCCTTCACCCTCCCCAGGAAAGCAAAGCATTGCTGGCCCATCTCCCACCCTGAAATAAAATACACAGTTACAAAATTGTTCATGATCGGGTCTCAGTCATACAACACTCCAATACCTGTCCCAGCACCAGTGCACATTTCCCGCCACCAATGTTCCCACTTTCCCTCCCACCTCCCCATCCTTTCCCCACAGCCTGCCTCTAAGGCAGACACCTTCTCTCTCTCTCTCTCTCTCTCTCTCTCTCTCTCTCTCTCTCTCTCTCTGTCTTTCCTTCTAGGCACTGTGGTTTGCAATCCTGTAACTGAAACGTTATCATGTTACTGAAAGGTTATCTCTCCCTTTATCTCCTTTCATTCTTGTCCAGTCATTTCTACCAGTCATTGTCATCGCGGTCCCTTCTCTGTCCTTACTTCACCCCTCAGCTTCCTACCAGACCCGTCCCCCGACCCTCATTTCTACTGTCTTTCCTACGTGTTTTCCTTTTCACCTCTCAAATGAGTGAATTATTCTGTCCGTCCCTCTCCGACTCATTTCAGCACAATACTCTCCACGTCCATCTATGTATAAACACATGTCAGGACTTGATTTTTCCTAACAACTGTGTCATGTTCCACTGACCAGCACCTGCTCTTGGACCCCATCTGGCCTGCCGGGCTCAGCCCTCCTTTGGAAGGGGTTGTAATGGACACCTGTTAATGGACACGGTCGGGGTGCCTGTTCTTGGGGATCCACTCTCCTCCCCACCCTCCCTCAAGGCACAGCCGCTGCCCGGAGCTGGCTCTGGATGGGGATTAATTCACAAGAACACCCAGTGGGCTTTAGGAATGGGCAAACACTTGGGCCAAACTGGTTTATTCTATTGCTTCCAGGTCAAAAGGGTGCAGTGGGCTATGGAGGGCACAGTGCCTTTAGTCACTGCAGCCACAAGGAAGCCGATGTATTTTATTATTATTATTACTATTATTATTATTTGTACCACACTTGGTGATACTCAGGACTTTCTCCTGGCTCTACACTCAGGGATCGCTCCTGGCAGGGCTTGGGAGACCATCTGGGGTTCTAGGGATTCTACCCAGGTTGGCCATGTGCAAGGCAAGCTCCCTCCCTGCTGTACTATCTCTCTGGTGCTTGTATTATCATTTTCTTTCCCCCCTTGTTTTTGGGCCATACCCAGCCGTGAGCCCCGAATGGATGGATGGAGACTGAGAGCCAGAGAGGACCGTGATGGGCCCAAGGTCACTGCAGGGACTGGAGTCTCCTTCTGGTTCCCCCAAGGGTCCTAGCTCTTAACTTTGTCCAAGCGGGTGGTCAGATTGAGCATTTGGCTGGCCATTAGATGAACTACCCCTGTACAACACCAGGGGACACGCCACACTTTGCCTTCTGCAAAATGAGCTGCATCATCTGGTGCCTGCGATTCATTGGCACTGAGACATGAGGACATTGGCGTCCTCGGGGCTGGCGTGAGGCTCTATGGGAGAACATGAGCCTGCTTGGGAGTGAGCCCCGGGTTCTGCACCACCCATAAACCCCCAGCAATACCCCCACTTCTGCCAGCCGTCTTCTGGAGCTGAGCAATGGCTAAAGGCTCAAGTCTTACTCCAGGAAACTGCGTGGATTCCAACACGATGGATGCTTCTCCTGACTCGTGAAGGCCCGGGAAGGAGCAGGGCATCACGAAGGGGTTGAAATTAGAACTGAAGGACAGCAAGAGATCTGCCTTTGCCAGCGCTGGTGTGGACAGAGCCTTCAAAGGAAGTCCTCCCACCTGCATGCAGTGTTCCTTGTCTACAAAGAAACAGTGATCTGGTGGTCCCATGGCACCTAATATGGCGGCCATACAGGAAAGGGATCCAAGAAGGCAGGGCTATCACCAGAAGCTGAACCCCCTTTTTTGTGTGTGTGTGTTTGGGTTACACCTGGTGATGCTCAGGGGTTACTCTTGGCTCTGCACTCAGGAATTACTCCTGGCGGTGCTTGGGGGACCCTTTGGGATGCTGGAGATCGAACCTGGGTCAGCCATGTGCAAGGCTGTTGTGCTATCGCTGTTGTGCTATGGTCCAGCTCATGAGCCCCTTTATTTGGGTTCAGAGTTCACCCCGCTCACGCTGGCCACAGCATCCTGTTGCTTTTCTCAGATTTTACCAATCAAGTGTAAGCCGTATTTAAATATCCCCATTCTCACTGGCATCACTTGGCTGGAGGTTTGATCTCAGGGTGGGAAATGCGCTGGCCCTGGGGTTCTGGGCAGTTCTGCAGCGGAACAAGACAAGATGTCAGCAACCCTTGCTGGGGCTGGCATTTACCTTCTTCCTCGGCCCGTGAGGTGGAGCCAATTGAAACAGAGAGTAGCTCCTGTGGGAATTGTTTCCTGCTGCAGGTGGCTTGCCTGGCTCTTTGGCCCCAGACACAGCATTTTCTCTATGACGTGGAAATGAACACTTGGGTGGTTGTATTGGAAGCAACTGTTTACTGTAGTAATTCCCTTTTAATTTTAATTGTACAATGTTCAGGCCGTTTATGTGTTTGAAATGGACCTTTTTCTCATTTATGATTTCTTCTTGGCAAGGCGTAATGCCATCAAAGAAGTGATAATTACGCCATTTTTTGTTCTATTATATGATAATTTTCTATTTAGCTATTTAATAACTATGTGTGAAAGATAATGGTGGTGAACACACACACAGACACACACACACAACAGAGCATCAGGGAGCATAGTTATGAAAAGCCGTTATTAACCTAAATAAATTGATTCTTCACTTGGGATTAAAAAAAAGAAAGAACTTGGGGTCTAAGTATAGTATAGAGGGAAGGACCTTATCTTGCCTGGGGATTTTATTTTGTTTTGTTATTGGGCCTGATCCAGCCGTGCTCAGCTTTACTTCTGGCTCTGCGTTCAGTGATCATACTGGTGGGGCTCAGGGGAACCTGTGGGGTACCAGGGGCTGAACCCAGCTTTGCTGTGTGCAAGGCAAACCCCTATACCTGCTGTATTACTGCTCAGGCCCCTGACCCAGGTTCGATCCCTGAATCGCATATGTCAGAGCCCTCCGGGAGGAATCCCTGAGCAGAGCCAGGAGTAAGCCCTGGGCGCATCCCGGTGTGGCTCCCCTCAAACAACAAACCAACCCAAAGAGCTTAAATTATTCCCAAATTGGCCATCCTGAGGAAGTCAGGTAGTGACTTCTGTCTCTTCCCCTCTTGGGGCTCTGGGTCTTCATAGTTCTGGCAGGACAGGTACCTTCAAAAGGAAGTTCACGGTTTTTCATGTTCACAAGTTTATTAGGAATAAAGGCAACAGAGAGATGCCTCTGGATAGAGACCCTGGGAAAAGACAACATAGCCCCCTGCCCTCTGCAGCCTGGTCGCCTTCTTCCCTCTACAAGTCAGGATGGAAGCTAAGGTGTGTGTGTGTGTGTGTGTGTGTGTGTCTCCAAGTATTCCGGTTCAGGCAGGCCCTGGAAATTCTGACACACTGACTGATCACAGACTGTGTTTTGGGGGCCAAGACAGGACACTCCCTCATGGGAGCGGAAGGCATTTCTATAAAGCAGGAGTTTTTTGTTGTTGTTGTTATAACACCGTGAGAGAGATTATTCCAAAGCTGTTCATGATCGGGTTTCAGTTATACTGTGTTCTAGCACCCATCCCTCCACCAGTGCGCATTTCCCACCACCAATGTCCCCAGTTTCCCCCACCCCGACCCATAACCTGCCTCGATAGCAGGCACTTCTCCCTCTGTCTCTCTGTCTCTGTCTCTGTCTCTCTTTTCTTTTGCACATTGTAATTTTCAATAGACACAGAAGGGTTATCATGTCTATCCCTTTACCTACATTCAATACTCAGTTCTAGTCTAGTGTTAACTATTTCCAACTATTATTGTCCAACTAGTTCTTCTCTACCTTACCTACCTTCTGCCTCCCCGCCCCACAAACGTGTGGTAGATTCCAACCATAGATTCTACTCTTGGCCCCTGTTTTCTGACCTTGGATATTAAAGACTTTTGACACCCATAAGATGTTTTCTAGATGTTTTCCTGTTTTTTTCCCTTTCTTTTTCTTTGCCACACCCAACAATGCTTAGGGATTACTCCAGGCTCTGCACTTAGGCATCAGTCCTGGTGGTGCTCAGGGGCCATATGGGTTGCTGGAAATCGAAGCTGGGTCAGCTGCGTGCAAGGCAAATGCCCTCCCTGTTATATTATCGCACTGACCCCACCCTTTTTATTTGCTTTTTGGTGGTGCTCAGGGCTTACTCGTGGCTCTGTACTTAGGGGATCACTTCTGCTGGGCTCTGGTGACCATATGTGGTTTTGGGGATCAGACCCAGGTCTGCCCTGTGCAAGGCAAGTGCTGTTCTGTCTCTCTGGTTCCCAGGGTCCAGTTAGGTACTGGACTCTCCACAGAATGACTTAAACAGAAGTTGGAATTGCACATTTGAGTGTGAGATTTGGCCATTTTATAAAGGAAAATAATTTTCTCATGGAAACAACAAAGGCTTTGCAAGAGTCACCTTTATCCAACACAGAGATTTTTCTTTTTGCCCATGAGTTAAGACTGCATGTGAAAGAAGAACATTTTCCTAGCAAGCGATTAAAGGCTAATGTGGTATTTCCAAGTTAGTGGGACATTTGATGTCATGTGAATGAAAAGACCCACAGGCATTATTGGTGCATGTCTGTCAAAAGGATATTAAAATTCTCATTGCAAAACAACAACAACAACAACAACAACAAAAGCAGAAAAAAAAAGCACAGGAACTATGGAATAGAAACGGGCTTTCCTGGCGGGAACACCACTTCAGTCGGGATGGAAGAGAGATGTGCCCCAGATGGGCTGGAGAACAGGCTTCGGAGAGAGGAAGTGGACGTGCTTTGATGGTCAGCGGGGACAGCAGACCTGATCACAGCACACACATGTTCTAGTGGACTTTCAGGAAGCTCAGACATGTTCACAAGGGAGAACTGGGGTATGTGCAGATGTGGCCACACAGGGAACGCATTAACGGAATGTACAGACATGCAGAGAAACGTCGTGGGGATGTTTTTGAGTACGGTGAAGAGAAAGGTGAGTGGACACAGTGAAGGACTCTGATAGTAGTCCAGTCTTCGCTGGCCAGTACTGACCAGCTGGGAGCCTTGTCAGTGCAAAAATTCCCTCGGCAATGGGGCAGCTTCTCACACCTCAGCCGATCCAGGCCTCAGCCCAGCCTGTTTCAGCTTTCCCAACCCTCCAGAGGCCTCTTTCTAAACTATTACCAATCCTCCTGAGATTTTAGGAGCCGGAGGTCACACACACTGTCCTCACCATAGGCCCTGCTTGCAGAGGAACAGACATTCTAAGTCCCTGACCTTGGGCCCAGTCACATGACTTGCTTTGGCCAATGGTGTATGAGCAGATGCGACCTGGTCCAGGGCAGCAGCTCTCGGGGTCATGGAGCCGAGCCCCCAGCATCCTGTCCTCTGCCTTGAGCAGAGTTGGTCTCCAGGGGGCAGCTTCGGTGTGGGTCAGGGAAGAAGGTGCAGGAGCAGGACCCCGTGGCTGCCACCCCGAGCTTTGGGAAATGGGTGGTGTTTGCTATTGTTGCACCTTGCAAAAATTGACAGAGATGGTGACTAGAAAGGTGGGCCAGGCTGTAAAACACAGGGACAGAGGCATGTTAGAAGACGGCATGTTGGGATCCCAGTAGCTGAATTCACTTGAGAGCCAATTACTTTATAGAATACGCCATGTATGAAAACAGACATCACAAACAACAAGAAACGTGGCTTAGAGTATCAAAGAGCTGAGCTTTGGACACTTTTTTTTTTTTTGCTTTTTTGGGTCACACCCGGCAATACTCAGGGGTTTCTCCTGGCTCTGCACTCAGGAATTACTCCTGGCAGTGCTCAGGGGACCATATGGGTTGCCGGGATTGAACCTGGGCCGGCATGGGCCGGCCACGTGCAAGGCAAATGCCCTACCCGCTGGGCTATCACTCCGGCCCCAGGACACTTTGGACAGGTTTGGACACTTACTCATGTCCGTGTTCCACTCAAAGTCGAACCTGAGTAATAGGGTGCTGCGTCATCATGGGGATCTTCACACCCGTTTGCTGTGGTTCAATACTTGACACATAGCAAGTACTCAACTAATATTTAAGGCAAGGCTGTGAAGAACACAGATCATGCGTTTTGCACAAACATTGGGGTTTCTTCCTCTTTCCACTCCCTTTAGAAAAGCTTGGTGCCCCTAGTGACAGACAGTACAGCAGGCAAGGTCTTTGCCTTGCACATGGCCTCCTTGAGTTTGCTATCCGGCATCCCATAGGGTCCCTTGAGCACCACCAGGAGTAATTCCTGAGTGCAGAGACGGGAGTAAACCCCCCGAGCATGACCAGGTGTGCCCTCAAAAAAGAAAAAGAAGAAAGGCTTGAACCTTTTTAGGCATTTAATGTACTCGCAGGAAAGCAAATTAAAGGTCCTTTTCTGGGCACCTCCTTTCTTCCCTTGGTCTCTGGAAGAATCTGTTTCTGGAGAATTGATGTGAAGTCCCAATGATGTGAAACCCCACTACATTGCTCAGGTTAAGGGTCTCATCACTTCGCAGTACCTGGGGTAATATCCAGGTTGACAGATTGGCGACCCCCCTGAAAAGACTGTATGCGGATTATCAGTGTGGGCAAAAGTCTTTGGGAGGATCAGAGGACAGAGGCTAGGACTGTGACTGCTGTCACCTTGGTGAGCTCTGGGCAAACAGACCTGTCCCCGCAGGCAGGATCCCAGCCTGTGCACACGTCCCTGTCGCCTGGTGACGCCTGGGGGTCGGTTGTCACGGATTCCCTCTGCCACCCCCTCCCCCTTCCAGACCTTCCAGTGTGTTTTCCCAAACCAAACTTGCACGGCTGGGCGTGGGGGCTGGGTCTTGAAAACACAGAGTTTATGTTTTTGTCCATTGGTGTTGGCAGAGCGTGTGTGTGTGCGTGTGTGTGTGTGTGTGTCTGTGTGTCTGTGTGTGTCTGTGTGTGTCTGTGTGTGTGTGTGTCTGTGTGTGTGTGTGTGTGCTGTGTGTGTCTGTGTGTGTCTGTGTGTGTCTGTGTCTGTGTGTGTGTATCAAATGAACTGCAAATAGGGCTGGAGAGACAGTACAGCAGGCAGAGCACTTACCTTGTGCACAGCTGACTAGGTTCAATCCCCAGCACCCCACAGGGTCCTCCAAGCCCCTCTAGGAGGGATCCCTGAGCTCAGAGCCGGGAGTAAGTCCTGAGTACCAGGTGCTTGTGACCCTGCAAACTGAGTTGCAAATGAAGGCTGACCATAAGTTAGAAGCACCTTGGCCTCGCCTGTTCCAGAATTTTTAGGTCTTGTTTTGATTTTTGGGCCACACCCAGCTGTGCCCAAAATCTGGGGTGCCTGGGCACCAAACCTGGGTGAGCTGTGTGCAAGGCAAGTGCCCTATCCGCTGTCCCTGACTCTTGGTCCCTGTGACTGTCCTACCAGCACCTTTGTCCTGTGGCAAATGCTGGTTTATGGTTTCTTCCCCGGAGACTGCAGTGGCTGTGGCCGGCCCCCTGAAGGGCCCTGCATTTGCTTTCAGTCCTCGGGAGCCATGTAGAGGACAGAAGGGTTTTCTTGGCAAGCCAACACCCTACAAGTGGGGAAGCTAGTCGGAGCTGCCAAACAGGCTTCGGAGAAGGGCAGTGGGAGCCCAGCCTCCTGCTGGGTGGAGACAGCGACAGAACAGTTTCTCCACACCATGGAGTTGTCCAGGGACAATCAGGCCTGCTGACGAAGGCGCTTGAGTGAATGTGTACAGCTGAGAGGGCCCTGAATGTTGTGCTCAGACGCCTGTGGGCAGGACAGAAACTGTCAGCAGGGTGTGTGAGGGGTTTTGTGTGGCAATAAGGAAGCCAGTGACTAGGGCAGGGCCCTGCTGACCAGAGCTGTCCAATGGGTTCTGGACTCCTGTTTGTACAGTCCAGAGGCATTGGGGAGACCTGTCTTAGCCTAGTCAGAGTTAAAAAGAATATCACAAGCTGCTCTGAGAAAGCGTTTCATATTGTCTGAAGAACAAGCCTCTGGCAGACTTTTTTTTCTTTTTTAAATATTATTAAATGTAGACAGGCTTGTCTACTCCCAGGTCTCTGCCCCGTGGGCCCTGGTTGATGGTCTGACACAGAAAAAGACTGGGCCCCCTGGGGGTGAACCCAGAGCCACAGCAGAGCCTGGCAAGCTACCTGTGGTGTATTTGATATGCCAAAAAACAGCAACAACAATGGACCTCATTCTGGCGCCTGCTTGAGCAAATCGATGAACAACGGAAGACAAGTGACAAGTGACAAGTGATTATTAAATCCCAGAAAGTGTGTCTCAGATTTATTTTCCTTGTTCTCTTTTGTTATTTTGGGCCACACCCTGTGGTGCTCAAGGCTTACTCCTGGCTCTGTGCTCAGGGATCATTTCTGGCAGGCTCAGGGGACTGGTCACACATAGTGACATGGATAGAATCTGGGTTGACTGTGAGCAAGGCTGGCGCCCTCCCTGCTGTACCCATACAGTCTGGACCTGTGGAGTTTAAGGGAATGTATTTCAGCCAGAGCACTTATACACTGTTCTCAGGCGCCCTCCCTCATCTGGGCCACAGATTTATTTTTGTGCCACACTGTGCTCCACCACCGGTCCTGACACTTCCTCATCCAAACCCTCCTCACTGCCATGGTAGGCCCACACAGTCCCGTGGCCGGGACCCAGCCTCGCTATTGCCCTTGACAGAACAGCTTATGTCTCTGGCCTCAGGTTTCTTTGCTTATGAAGTGCAGACACACATCTGTCCCCTTGGGCTGTTGTCTCCGACTGAGTGCTCAGGTGAGAACCCAGGGCAGGGCCTGGGGAGCTACATCAGCCAATTGGAACCTGAGTCACTGTGAGGGTCCAAGGATACAGTGGTGCCCAGGCCTCATGCTGCTGGGGACCCCCAGGGTCACACATACTGGAGAGGTGACACCCAGTGATCCTCGGGGTCACGTGGCGGTAAGGATTAAATGCAGGGAGAGGGTTGGTGCAGTCAAGGCTTGTTCTCTAATGCTCTGCTTTCCCCAGTCGGGGGTGGGGGAGGCAGGTGTATGGTGTCAAACTTTTTTTTTTCCTTCTTGTTTTTGGGCACGTCTCCTGGTTCTGTATTCAGGGATTGCTCCTGGTAGTGCTTAGGGGTGCCTTGGATTGAATTGGTGGTGCCCAGGACTTCCTTCTGTGCTTGGGAACCACTCCTGGCGGGCTCAGGGGGCCTATGCAGTGCTGGGGATAGAATCTGGGCCAGCTGTATGCAAAGCAAGTGCCTTACCTCCTGTATTTTCTCTCTCTGATCCCTCAAGAAATCTTTGGGCTGTTTGGGGTGAGGCTAACCCGCCTAGCTCAGTGGGCAGCCCCTGGCTCCTGGAGCTGGGAGAAGCAGCTCCATGAGGGAGGGTGTCTCTTCCTCAGCCGCACCCCGGATATGATCAAAGACTTGAGGGATCCTCCAGAGGCCTCCTAGGCAGAAGTGGACCTGAACCTGTCCAGTTGCTGCTCTGGGTCACAGCTGGGCTGGGGTGGGGAGTGACCCACTCTGTTCCTACCTGCCTTTTTCCAGAGTCTCATCTCCTCAGTCCTGATTTACGGAGATCAGCTCCAAGTCCAAAGCTGACCTGGACTAGAGGTCAGGGACGGGGTGACACCTGCAACAGCCAATCTGGGACTGGAGGTCAGGGACGGGGGTCACACCCACAACAGCTGACCTGGACTAGAGGTCAGGAACGGGGTCACACCCGCAACAGCCGATCTGGGACTGGGGGTCAGGGACAGGGGTCACACCTGCAACAGCCGATCTGGGACTGGGGGTCAGGGATGGGGTCACACCTGCAACAGCCGATCTGGGACTGGGGGTCAGGGACGGGGTCACACCCACAACAGCTGATCTGGGACTGGGGGGGTCAGGGACAGGGGTCACACCTGCAACAGCCGATCTGGGACTGGGGGGTCAGGGATGGGGTCACACCCACAACAGCCGATCTGGGACTGGGGGGTCAGGGACGGGGTCACACCCACAACAGCTGATCTGGGACTGGGGGTCAGGGAAGGGGTCACACCTGCAACAGCCGAGCTGGGACTGGGGGTCAGGGACGGGGTCACACTTGTAGGGAATCTACCTGGGACTGGGGGTCAGGGGCAGGGGTCATACTCACCAACAGAATACCTGGGATTGGGGGTCAGGGACGGGGGTCACGCTCGCTGACAGCTGACCTGGAACTGGGGGTCAGGGACGGGGGTCACGCTCGCTGACAGCTGACCTGGGACTGGGGGTCAGGAGTCACTGAGAGGATCCGCGTTTGGTTGCACTTGCCAACAGCTCCCAGGACTTCTGGGCTCCAGCTGGTCGCACTAGGGTCCCCCAGTCACCTCTGATTCTCAGGGGTCCACTCCCAGAGTGGTCGCTCCCACTTCCAAGACCCTTCTGGGGTCCCGCCCCAGGCGGGACTGTCCTGCTGGTTGGGGGGCTACCGTGGCCTTCAGACACTTTAGTGCAGTGGGAAGGAGGTGTCGTCTTTCAGGCGAGGGGAGTGGGGGGACAGAGAAGCTGAGCAGCTGGCCTGAGGTCACACAGGGTGAGGTACGGGCCAGGTTACCATGTAACACAATCGCTCAGTCTCTGGGCGTGTCCTGAACTTCGGAGGGGCCGACCCCGGGGCCCTGGAGGCAGGTCCTGGCCACTCACAGAATCCCCGGATTCCCTGTCTTTGCTCAGAAAACCTTTCAGTCCATGAAGACATTTTCTTGGTTGCTAGTGTTGTTTCAGAACCTTCCTGCAGGGAGAGTGACCTCATTGCAGGGCCCCTGATGGAGGAGATGGGCCCCATGTCCCTGAGAAAGACATCCCTGGGGCCCCAGGTATCCTGGGTGGGCAGAGCCGGGGGGGCCGGTTCTGCCGGTCACTTTTTGGAGAGGCCAGTGGAGGCCCACTTGGGGCATGTCTCAACATGGAGGCCAGCCCTCAGCGAGGCTTTGAGTTATAGATTCTGCTGGGCTGGAGGCCACAGGCGCAGATGGAGGCCTTGCTCTGTAGGGCTGGACTCTGGAAAGTTCCACATCAAACATCTGTAGCTCCTGACTGGGGCTCACTGGGGGCCCCTTGGTGGCCCTGGGTGATTCTGGACTGGCTGTCAGGACCACCCCATGGTCTCCTGGGTAGGGCTTTAGCTGGGCCTTAGCTGAGGCCTTGCTTAGAGTTGGTTTGACCTGATGCCGTCTGTCCACTTAGCACAGGTCATCGAGGGCTTAGCTGTCGGGTATCCCAGGGAGAGGCGGGGAGCAGCTGAGGTTTGACAACAGGCTACGGGTGATTTCTGTCAGGAGCTACAAAAGGGGTGGGCTCAGCTCAGATAGGTTTTGGGCGCCATGGTGGGAGGCCCCAGGAGCAAATACTCCCAAGATTTGACAAGCTTCCGTGGACCAAGTGCTATCCCGGGCCCTTGGTGGGGATCCTGGAGGTGTGGCAGCAGCTGTGGAATCCTGTTGGATTGCCCCTCTCTGTTTTGTGGGGGTCCTTTGACAGGTCCGGCCTATGCAGCAGGTCCTGGGCCTTAGGGCGCAGAGCCACCCCCTGTTTGGTTCTTATAATCGGGCCGGACCCAAAGGCTGTGTGTTCTGGTGGAGGGATGGGTGCTGGAACACTGTATGACCAAAACCCAAATATGAACATCTTTGTAATTGTATATTTCACGGTGGTATAATAAAAATACTTATAAAAAAAAAAGGCTGTATGCTATATGCACACCTGCCCAGGCGTAGGGCTGGCACCTCTGGGGGGTCCTGTTCCTTGACATTCAGGGAGGAAAAGGCACCAACATGGCCTGGGGTGAGCACGTGTGTGCAAGCACAAGTAAATGTGTGTGTATGTACGCACTATCACAGTCCGGCTTGCGCGGCCGCTTGCAGCCGCAGTGGTTCAATCAATAAATGCTGGATTTAGAGATGACTACAAGAGTATGCTACCCGCACGGCAGAGCCTGGCAAGCTACCCGTGTCGTATTTGATATGCCAGAAACCAGTAACAATTATAGATAGACCTCATTCCCATGACCTGATGGAATGGTTTGAGGCTCTTTATGTTCCTGGAGCAAGCAGATGCCTTGGGCTCTACTAGCATGAGACAGGTCATATGGAGATGTTACTGGTGCCTGCTCGAGCAAATCGATGATGAACCGGAAGACAGTGATGTACGCACACATCATTGTACATGGGTGTGTGCATGTATGCAGTGTGTGCACACAAGTCGTGTGTGTGTGTGTGTGTGTGTGTGTGTGTGTGTGTGTGTGTGTTTGCGCGCGTGCGTGTGCCTCTTGCCAGCTCCTGGGCTTCTGTGCCCATCACCTCAAACTCTTGCTGTGTATGACAGTGAGCACAAGGGGGCAGCAACTCCCCACTTATAAAGGGGACCCAGCCCGGAGTGTGTGGGTCCCGGCCCCTGCACCCCACTCAGACCTTGTGCTCTTTTCTGCCTTGGAATCCTTTGTTCTGGGGGCTGTTGTCTTCCCCCTTCACTTAAAAACTCGAGTCCGTCTGCACATCACTCTCCCCTTCAGGGCTGGGGTCTACTTCCAGGCTTGTGTCAGCATCACCATGAATTCCAGAACATTCCCTGGCGGGAGTGGGGAGGGAACAGGGCGATGTATCTGGAAGGCAGCCAGGGGCTGTGAGGGGAGAGTGCTGGGGGCTTCCACGTGGCTCAGAACTGTGAGTTCGGGTCTTTGCTGTCTGCTCCCTCCCAGAGTCTCTGGCCCCTGAGGGTGGAGGGAAGGAGCAGGAAGGGAGGAGGAGGCTTGTCCCGGCCTCTCTGTGGCCTCCTGCTCTTCCTCACACCCTGTGAAGAAGCCCCTGCCGCAGAGGGTGCTGGTCCGGAAAATAGCCCCCCAACTCGGCCCACAATGGGGCATAGAAGCCCCCTTTTCCTGTTGGCTTCTTTGCCGCTCACAGCTGCACACCAGCCAGAACAGATCAGAGCCCATCTGTAGCGCTCCTGCGTCAGCACCAACTCTTCTGATGTTTCCTGCCAGGCGTCCATGACTGGGCTGTAGCTTCTGGCCCCACCCAGACGGTCCCTCGCCCCCTCAGCCTCCCAGGGCTCGCTCCCATTTCCACGTGACTCAGTGCCTCACTGGGGATTTGGGGCTGAGTTTGGGTCCCGAGTCACTGACAAAGTGCAGTGGGAAGGGGTTGGGGAGATAGTCCAGCCTATCTGGGGCTTGCAGCTGCCCCTGACTTGGCACCTGGCATCTCAGATGGTCCCTCGAGCACTGCCAGGTATGATCCCTGAGTGCAGAGCCAGGAGTAACCCCCGAGTACTGCCAGGTATAGCTTGGAAATAAAAACAAAAGCAGAACAAAACAAAACTAAAGCGGTGAGGATCCTGAATGTTACTACATGGGGTGTGGCTTGGGAGTGTGTTGGACGACAGGCTTAGCGAGCTTGGGGGGCTTTGTTCACAGCTTAATCTATTTATATGTTCTTTTTTTTTTTTTTGGGTCACATCCGGCAATGCTCAGGGGTTACTCCCTGGCTCTGCACTCAGGAATTACTCCTGGCGGTGCTCGGGGACCATATGGGATGTCGGGATCGAACCCCCGGCCAGCGCAGGCCGGCCGCGGGCAAGGCAAACGCCCCTACCCGCTGGGCTATCGCCCGGCCCTATTTACATGTTCTTAAGCCAAGGTTCAGTCAATGAGATCTCTCTTCTATGTTAACACTGATAGAGGGTGTGGCAGTTACAGAAGTCACCTTGACTCTGAATAACTTCTGACTTTTTATACATCTCCTAAGATTTCTATGTTTTCTAGATTGGGCACAGCTCCTCTTTATACCCACTGTACCCAGTGTGGGACAGTTAGGATTTACCAGGAGACTACCAGCCTGGCTACATTGAGACTATCTTTAAGATTATGGGAAGGATCATACTAGTTTGCCCTCAAGCAGGTGAGTGTGACCCTTTCAGTATAGGAGAACAAGATACTCAGAATCACCCTGGTGCAGATAATAAATAAGAAGGATCAGGGGCCGGAGCGATAGCACAGTGGGGAAGGGTTTGCCTTGCACGCGGCCGACCTGGGTTCTATCCCCAGCATCCCATATGGTCCCCTGAGCACTGCCAGGAGTAATTCTTGACAAGGGTATGCCACCTGCATGGCAAGCCTGGCAAGCTGCCCTGTTTTATTTTATATGCCAAATGCCAGTAACAATTATATTAGTTCATTCCCATGACCTAATATAATGGTTTGAGGCTCTTTATGTTCCTACAGCGAATAGATGCCCTTGGGCTCTACTAGCATGAGACAGGACATATGGAGATATTACTGGTGCCCGCTCTAGCAAATAGATGATCAACGGGAGGATAGTGATAGTGATAGTGATAGAGCCAGGAGTAACTCCTTAGTGTTGCCGGGTGTGACCCAAAAAGAAAAGAAAAAAAAAAAGAAGGACCTTGTGGGTACCATGAAGCCCATACCAGGCCCCTCTCTCTCCAGTGTTTTACATAAGAGATAATCTCTGAAGAAGGGGTTAGTCCTTGGCATACTCATTTGTTTATACCTGTCATAGGGTGTGGCACCACCCTTCTACACTTTGTTTAGGGTTCTTTGTTGACAGGACCCTCCCTGTCAACAGATAGGATTACTTTGGTGTATATAAGGGGGACTGACTTAAGGCCCTCACCCCCTTCCTTCCCCTTCTTCTTCTGGGTAGGACTCCTCTCAGGTGAGATCCTTCTCTTTGGTGGGAGACTTGGGCTCTCTTGTATGGTCTAAGTTCTGACCAGATCTAGAGTTCTTTCATTACACTGGATTGCGGTGTTAGAGCTTTTGTACTATTAAAAGCCTTTTTGGAACTGCGCCGGACTCGTGAGTTTTTCTTTTTTCTTTTTTTTTTTTGTTTTTTAAACATTTTATTATACCACTGTGAGATATACAATTATAACGTTGTTCATGTTTGGAGGTTTCGGTCACACAGTGTTCCAGCACCCCGCCTTCACCAGTGCCCATTTCCCACCACCAATGTCCCCAATTCCCTCCCCCTCCCATAGCCTGCAGGTTCTATGGCAGGTTCTTTATCTCTTTTGCTCTCTCCTCTCTCTCTTTTTTCCTTCTCTTACACATTGTGGGTTGCAGTACATACACTTAGAAGCCATCATGTGCATTTTTTTTGCCTGTATTTAATGCTCAGTTCTAGGTTGGTATTAGCCCTTTTGACATTTATTCACACATGTTCCCTTCTCTGTCTTACCTAAGCTCTGACTCCCACACATTTGTGGTAATTTCCACTTTTGGTAAGTGTAATTTCCACTTTTGGTAAGTATTTATGTCATGCAAATAAATGCAGTCATTCTATGTCTCTCTCTTTTTCCTTAGACTCGTAAATTTTCATTCGTTCCCCTGGTGGCCTTGGAGGTAGAAGAGAACTTCTGTCCTGGTACTTTTCGGGGACCCCAGCGGCCCCCGACAGGGGGTGGTTCTTGTGAGCTAGGGACCCTGGGAATCCTTGCTGGACAAAACTTCAGGACTGTGGATGTCAAATCTGGCCCAGTTCTATGCCCAAATTGATGCCACATTTTGGAGCCATGTCAGCGGGCCCTCTGTTAATTTCAACGTAGACAGTGTTATTCGCTTTAATTGTTACATTAAGGTTATTTGTTGCAACATTCTTATCACACAATTAATGCCAGAAATGTCCTTGTGATGAAAAGCTTAAGGAAAACTCATCCACGTACTGCCGGGTACTACCTCATTGGGAGCATCTCTGGGCTATGTCTAGACTCTGGGATTTATAGCAAACATCTGCACTGCTGCGGGTTTGGGAAACTGTGTCCTGACCCAGGGCGGTGTAAAGAGAAAACCTGCTCCCGTATGATGGACGGCTGTGACTGCTTGTTTTAAACCTAAGCAAAAACTGTGGCTAATCTTCCATAATTTTAATGGTCTCTTTGAAAAGTGGTTTCACAACATAAATGCAGCCTTAGTCTTTGCATCCTCTGTTGAACAAGTCAGAGTTCTATCACCCATTGTGGCCCCGGGCCCGTCCTGATGAAATAAACTTGTGTCCACCTCCTCTTCCATGTCCTGGCTACCTCACTGAGTAGAGACAAACTCGGGCATGGCCGTGGGCTTGGGACCAGTGGGTGCTGCCCACCTGCCCTGCTCCCACCTTTTCAGTCACTTTTCATCGGTTATTGAATGTCGGTTTTGGTGTGAGGGGCAGGGTCAGGAGTCTGCGAACACGGAGGCTTCTCTTTTGTAAGAGACTGCAGGCCACTACGGTAAGTTACTTTTAGTCTCATGCCTAAGAATAAGAGAAGAAAGATAAAGTCCTTCAGAAGCATTTCTGGAGACCCCTGGAGTTAGAAGAGTTTGGATGCTGGCTATGATGTATTTTCTTTTCCTAGTTTTGTTTTTTCTTTTTGGGGTCACACCCAGTGATGCTCAGGGTTACTCCTGGCTCTGCACTTGGCAATTATCAACCCAGGTCAGCCCTCCCCACTGTGTTGTCACTTTGGCCCTCTAGTTCTTTTCTTTAGAGAGATGGGCAAGGTTTATTTTTCCTTCATGAAAATGAAGGAAATTTTCATGGTCACAGGCTGGAGCAATAGTACAGTGGTGACAGCGTTTGCCTTGTGTGTGGCTGACCCAAGTTTGAACCTCAGCATCCCATATGGCCCCAGAGCCTCTCCAGGGAGTAATTCCTGAGTGCAGAGCCAGGATTAACCCCCTGAGTATTGCCAGGTGTGACGCCCAAAGGATAAAAAAGGCCCTCCTCCGCCAGCTCAGGATCAGTCACTGTCCCCTACCCCTCTCATCTCTCTTCCCAATGTTGTTCCTTCTGGTCTGGTGGGCTTATGTGCCCTCTGCTGAGATCCCTGGCAGGGCCTCTTCCCTCAGGCCATCCCCACTGTGACCTCCTTTTATTTTATTGTGCCACCATGAGATACACAATTACAAAGATGTTCATAATTGGGTCTCAGTCACACATTGTTTCAGCACCCATCCCTTCACCAGTGCTCCATTCCCACCACCAATGTCCCCACATTCCCTCCCACCCCCCCCCCCACCTGCCTCTATTGCAGGCACTTTTTTTTTTCTTTTCCTTTTCTTTTTTGGGTCACACCGGCAATGCTCAGGGATTTCTCCTGGCTCTGCGCTCAGGAATTACTCCTGGCGGTGCTCGGGGACCATATGGGATGCCGGGATCGAACCTGGGCCGGCACAGGCTGGCTGCGTGCAAGGCAAACGCCCTACCCGCTGGGCTATCGCTCCAGCCCCTGCAGGCACTTTTTCTTTCTCTCTCTGCCTCTCTCTGTCTCTGTATCTCTCTCTCTTTTTTTCTCTTACACATTGTGGTTTGCCCTGTGCTGTGTCTTTTGAGGAGTAGAAGCTTTTCATTTTTATATAATCCCATTTGTTTTATCTTAGCTTCCATTTGCTTTGTCCGTGGTGTTTCGTCTTTGAAGATACCTTTAGTTTTGATGTTGTAGAGTATTTTTCCTATTTTTTCTATGTACCTTATAGATTCATGTCTGACGTTAAGCTCTTTAATACATTTTGATCTAACTTTTGTGCATGGCCTTAGAAGGAGGTCTAAGTTCATTTTTTTTACACAAAGCTGCCCAGTTTTCCCAGCACCATTTGTTGAAGAGGCTTTTTTTTGCTCCACTTAATATTTTTTGCTCCTTTATCAAAGATTAAGTGATTGTATATTTGAGAGTGTGTTTCAGGACATTCAGCTCTATTCCATAGGTCTACAGGTCTTTTTCTATACCAATACAATGCCGTTTTAATTACGACTGCTTTGTAGTAGAGTTTGAAGTTGGGGAAGGTGATACCTCCCATCTTCTTTTCCCCAAGGGTTGCTTTAGCTATTTGTGGGGGTTTGTTGTTCCATACAAATTTCAGGAGTGTTTGATCAATTTCTTTGAAGAATGTCATAGGTATCTTTATAGGGACCGCATTGAATCTGTACAAAACTCTAGGGAGTATTACCATTTTGATAATGTTAATTCTCCCAATACATGAGTAGGGAATGTGTCTCCATCTTCTCAGGTCCTCTTTTATTTTATTTATTTATTTATTTTTTTTTGCTTTTTGGGTCACACCCGGCAATGCTCAGGGGTTTCTCCTGGTTCTGCACTCAGGAATTACTCCTGGCGGTGCTCGGGGACTATATGGGATACCTGGATCGAACCCAGGCCGGCATGGGTCGGCCGCGTGCAAGGCAAACGCCCTACCCGCTGGGCTATCACTCCGGGCCCCCCCTTTTTATTTCTTAAAGTAACACTTTGTAGTTTTCTTTGAAGAGATCCTTTACATTCTTAGTCAATCTGATTCCTAGGTATTTGATTTTCTGTGGCACAGCTGTGAATGGGGTCATTTCTTTAATATCCCTTTCTTCTCTTTTGTTATTTGCATATAGGAAAGCCATTGACTTTTTGGGTATTGATTTGTACCCTACCACTCTACTATAGGAGTCTATTATTTCTAGGAGCTTTTTGGTAGAAAGTTTAGGGTTTTCCAGGTATAATATCATGTCATCTGCAAATAGTGACAGCTTTACTTCTTCCTTGACAATCTGGATGCCCTTAATGCATTTTTCTTCCCTAATTGTTATGGCAAGTAGCTTGCAGGGCTGTCTGAGAAGGAGGGCCCTACGAAAGCAGGATGAGAACGCTATTCGGATCTCCCAAAGATGAATAGAAAGAGCTATGCTTGGAATATCACGCCTCACTCAAGTGAGAGAAGGAATTCGGGTTCCGACCTCCATCACTGTTCCAGAGTCAGGGATGCTGTCTCGTTTGACAAGGCATCGAAAATAAGATGGGCTGGACATGTAATGCAGTTTGGAGATGACTGCTGGACTAGAGCCATTACCAACTGGATCCCACAGACGTCAAAAGATCACGTGGCTGCCACCTACAAGATGGTCAGACTTCTTCATCAAGACCATGAACGAATGGTTTGAGGCTCTTCATATTCCTGAAGCAAGCAGATGCCATTGGGCTACACTGGCACGTGATAGGGTCAAATGGAAATGTTACTGGTGCCCGCTTGAGGAAATTGATTAACAACAGGATGTCTAGTGTCCAAGTGTTATGGCCAGTACTTCCAGTACTATATTGAATTGGAGTGGTGAGAGTGGGCATCATTGTCTTGTCCCCGGTCTTAGAGGAAGGCTTTAAGTTTTTCCCCCATTGAGAATGATGCTTGTTGTGGGCTTGTAGTATATGGCTTTGATTATATTGAGGAAGCTTCCATCAATTCCCATTTTATGGAGAGTTTTTTTTTTTTATCATGAACGGGTATTGGATCTTGTCAAATGCTTTCTCTGCATCTATTGATATGATCATATGGTTTTTTTTTTTCTTCTGATTGCTCAGATGAGTTTCTTGAAGGCAGCAGAATGTTGGGTTCAATATTTTTTCTGGTTATTTGGTATTTATTTTAGTTTTCTTTTTTAAAAAGTATTTTATTATACCACTGTGAGATATACAATTACAAAGATATACAATTAAAAAGTTCATATTTGGGTTTTGGTCATACAGTGTTCCAGCACCCATCCCTCCACCAGTGCCCATCTCCCACCAACAACTACCCGGTTTCCTCCCCCTCCCCCAGCCCGCCTCCATGGCAGGTTCTTTATTTCTTTCCCTTTCTCTCTCTTTCTATTTTCCTTCCCTTCCAGACTATGGATTACAGAACATACATTAAAAAAGGGGTAGTCATGTGTATCTTTTTGCCTGAATTTAATGCTCAGTTCTAGGTTGGTATTAGTACCCTTTACAATTGTTAGCACACTGTTCCATTTTCTGTCTTACGTAGCCTCTGACTCCCACACATTTGTGATAATTTCCACCTTTGACAAGACCTCCTGAGAATCGATTTCTTAATATCCCTTTTCTTCTTTTCGTTATTTGTATATAGGAAAGCCACTGTTTTCAGTCTTTTTTATCTATTGAATTTCCCTGAGTGCTTTCTGCAGCTCCTCCTCATTCTCACTGATTCTGTCTTCTGCTGCTGTCATCCTGCTGCTGAGAGTCCCTATTGCATTTTTCATTTCATCTACCGAGTTTTTTTATTGATGATATTCCTGTTTGTATTGCTCTCATTTCTGCTCTCATTTCCCCTCATACTTTATTGACTGCCCTTTCCACTGCCTCATTTATGTCCTTCTGTATTTTATTGGACATCCGTTCCATTTTGTCATTGAGCTCGATTAAACATCCTCACCATTTCTTCTCT